>PNEQ01005807.1:0-65404 GCA_003012365.1 Medauroidea extradentata
GACTGACTGACTGACTGACATATCAAACTGCAGCCCAAACCACTGGACCTAGAATCGTGAAATTTTTTGTGGGGGTTCCCTTCAGGTCGTAGGCGAGCACTAAGAAGGAATTTTTCGAAATTCGACCTCTAAGGGGGTGAAAAGGGGTGAAATGTGTTTCCGAAGAAACGTCGATAGAGCTCGAACCCGACGGCCAATCGTCGTGATTTTTACTTGAATAGGACACTCGTAAAAATTCATACTAGCCAATTTAAGGATTTTTGGAAGTTCAACATTTATGGGGCTGAAAAGACCTGAAATGTGTTTCCAATCAACTATCGATATCTATCGAACCCTTCGGGATAAAGAGTTGATATTCACTTCAAAATATTGCTTACGTAAATACGCAAAAAGCAGTTTTAGTTTTTTTTAATTCGACCCCCAGGCAGTAAAAAGGGGCAAAATGTGTTTTTTAGGAATCGTCTATATCTTTGAAACACAATTGGCTATAGTCGTGATTTTAACTTCAATTGGTTACTTTTACAAATGTCTACGACAGGACTAAAAGACGTTTCGAAATTCTTTATTTAAAGGGGTGAAAATACGTAAAATGTGCTTTCGATTATCCTTCCATATCTATCGAATTAATCGAGATATCGAAGTGCTCTTTGCTTTAAATTGGTGCTTTTGTAAATATCCCAAGTACCATTTAAAATATATCTTCTGAATTCGGCCCTAAACTGGTTAAAAAAAGGGGTAATATGAGTTTTCGACTCATATTCGATATATATCGATCCCATAGTTTTTTATACAGCTACGTTATTTTTGTTTAGGATTGATGCTTACTCAAATACCTAAAAAGTAATTTCAGGAATTTTCGAAATTCGCCACCTAAGGACGTGAAAAGGGGTGAAAAGTGGTGAAAAGCGTTTTCAATTAATCGTCGATATATCTTGAACCTAGTTGGCTTATGTAGTGTTATTTACGTCCACGATATACCAATAAAGTATTCTAAAACGTGATTCAAGGGTTTTTCGAAATTTACTTTCTTAAGTGGTGAAAAGACTTGAACGTGTTTTAGATAAATCCTCGATATCTATCGAACCCGTCAAGATATACAATTAATTTTTGCTTCAGGATGACGATTACAGAAATTATCGCAAAATAGTTTTCAGATTTTTCGAAATTCGATTTCTCAATACTGTGCAGGGGTGATATGTGTTTTTTTAGTGAATGATCGATTTTGATTCGACTGAACGGGCTAGCGATGTGATTTACACTTCAGTTGGATACTTATACAAATGTCTAAGATGTAAATTAAAAATATTTCGAAATTCGACACCCAAAAGGGTGAAAAAGTACAAAATATGTTTTCCATCAATCCACGATATCTATCTAACCAGTAGCGATATTGAGGTGTTGTTCGCGTCAGAGTGATGCTTACGTAAATATTTAAAAAATATGTGTGTAATTTCTTTTCTTTATAAGAAACGTGATTATTAAGAATAAAACTTAGTTGGTCAATAATCAAGGCAGACGATCCGAAAAGCAGGAACGAGCAGCGAGAAACAACATATACAGGAGTTTCACTCTACAGTAACCTATCGAGACGTGGTGTTGTACAACCCCCAGGACACAGGTATTTTTTTTTTTTTTTAATAAATTTTATTTTCATGAATTATTTCGACGTTACGTGACGCAGTTGTTTGTTACTCAGGTCTAAATTCCGGGAGGTTCTCGGCTCTAATTCCGTTAAAAGCTGCGTGCGAACGTTCAATTTTGACACACAAAAACTACAAGGCAGATCGAATTCGTGAAATTTACATGTAGTCTTTAAAAGGGTTAAAATTGCAGTTCGCTTTCCACTTAGGTTCCTCTACAATATCAGCTGACATATCGTCGGTATACTGCCAAAAGTGATTGAGTCGTAAATGCTATTTCGTTTAAAAACAGTATTAAATTGTAGATATTAACAAAAAAGTGGTATGTTACTATACTGTGACACAACAGTACGAAACGACGAATAGACTTTAAACTTGGGCAATTGTTCGTGAACAACATATACATATTCCTAGAATTTTTATAATTTTATCTCATTTCGACTTGGTAACTTTTGGCAGTAAACCGATGATATATCATCTCACTAATCTCAGGTTTGGGGCACCAAATACGTTTCCGCGAAACCTTTACCCTGTGAAACTTTGTAATGTCAATAAAGCTAAAGTGAATATTTTGAAAATATATAATTGAGGGCATCGTCACCAATGGTTGTGCACAGGGTAAACAAATGTTTCTCATTCGATTAACTTCTTACCTTAGGCGTTTGTAATCACCCCACAACGTCAAATAGGCAGGGCTATAAATAGGGCCCAGGCGAAGTCGCTGTTAGTGGCAGGGACAAACTTAAGACTGATTTTCGCGTAGACAGCTGTAGCTACTTATCCTGCTGCAGAATTAGTTCAACTAGCTGCTTGGACATTCTAACACTTGAGGACTGAAGTACCAATCTTGTGTGCAAAGAGGTTTTTAAATAAAAGTAAATATTATCAGTTACGAATAATACTCGCGAGCAAAGCCGCGGGGGACTGCTAGTCTATTATATAAGCCGTAAAGTTAAAACTTCTTCCAAGCATAGCTGTTACTAACTCTTAAATAACTTTTTGTTCCTTGTTTACTTATCGTATTTTGTTGTATTCAATTTAACTTACGATCTGTGCAAACGACCAGAAATGTTATAAGTTATATGAATTTGTATGCTGTTAATTTTAATAATTGGTTGATTCAAATTAGTACCCTTATTTGTCTTTAGAATTAATTGTATCGCCAAATTGAAAGTATGACCATAAAGCCGAATCCACAATATGACCACAACGCCGAATCCACAATATGACCATAGTGCAGAAACTCTATTGTGACCATAACACCGAATCCAGAGTTGAATTTTAACGCAATATTTTTTTTATTTATAGTGGTAAAATGTAAAAAAAATATTCGGAAATTGTTTTTCAAATCCAGTATAGCTTATCGTTTGTTAGCTAACAAGGACCGAATTCAAGGGCTCTGGAACGTAAATAGTTAAACTTTATTGTACAATCGAAGGAAATTGAAATATAATATTTTTAATGAAGGAAAAATCTTCATAATTTCTATATAGTGGTTGACATTTAGTGGACTTTTCAGAACTAATCGAACTTGCTAATTGTCCGCAAATGTTAAATCTTTATCTTCATGTACTTACTTTTTGTCTGATCTCTTCAAAGTAGTGATTTAACTTAAGCAACTTTCATTAAAGGTATAACGTAACTACTGCCATGTCACTAACAAAATAATTTTAGAATAATTCGTTATGAAATTAGCACCAGTGCATACAAATACACATAGACTTTTTTTTATTTTTAACACCGCCAATTTTTTTTCTGCAAAATTGTTTATGTAAACGATGTGTTCAGTTCACCTAAGGTTACTTCTACTACATGTTAGAAAGAAAACTTTTTTTTTATATCGGAGAGCTTGGCACATGGAAAATTTCAGCCACTAGTTTCGCTTCAATCGCTAGTGTATCAGATAAATACGAAACCGTAGTAAAATGAAATTTAAATATACTTGGAAATTATATAAGAAATTTTATATTGTTTTTAAATGAATAGAATTCTATTTCGCGTTTTAATTATCAACTTAATGTAGCTCTATGATTGGTCAGTTTGTTGCACTAGCGATACCAGCGCTCAAGTGGCAGAAACTTTCCCTGTAAAAAAAATATAGCATTGATGTATCTAACCTGCAGTAGAATTAACCTTAGTTCAACTCAGAGGCCGTGTCCGAAACTACTATTTAGGTTACTAAATCAACCACGTAACCAGGTTAGTGCAGTAAATATTTGGGTATTTAGGGAATAAAATTTACTAGTGCAAGTGGCTCACTAAATTCCCAGGTACCTCTGTAAATTCGACGGCTGCTGTTTACTTACGTTTTATACTCCACTTTTAGGCTGGGAAACATATACCGTACATAGCCATTAAAAAAGCAATAACGTTAATTAAAAGCCCATAGTGTTATTTTGTATGTAGTAAATATTTTTTTTTAATTTAGAAATAAATTTCGTATTTTATAAATAAATCAACACTAAAACAAAATAAATATTATCATAGAATTCGTAGTTCTGGACGTGAAAAATCAGCTAATTAGATTGTTTATAATAACGAATAGACAATTTATTCAACAATGAAAAGTAAAAAAATAAATAAACAAAACAACATAGAAATACCAACAAGTATATAGCTTCCAACTTTGCCGCACGCAGCGCTGTTTCATAACGTTCCAATCTATCCGCTCTAAATTCTCAAACCCTAAATATGTAAAAGCTTCGTTTCGGACATGGCTAGACACTTATTGGAATTCTACGTTGGTTGGCCAGACTGTCTGCACTACACCTCCACAACAATCTTCGCGCGTATCGTGTGTCACATTGCTTTCTCTTGGACTTGCAATGAAAGAGGTGTCTAAGGACCATCCAAGAAAATCTACAAATGTTTACCTAGTGCCCAAAGAACTCTAGAGAAAGTCGCAGGCCAATCGCATTTGCCGGTATGATTCCTATATTCTGAAAGTGTTATCTCCCGAGATGGAACCAGAATCGCCTTGTCACACTGTAACAATGTAGGCCTATGTGACACGCTTCGCTGCTGCTTCCTGCCTGTACTGTACTATCAATCAAGAAGCACTGCGGATACCACGCTAGTATATTTAAATATTTATGAAGTTGTGTAGAAGTAATTATTTATTTTAATCGTTTACGCGCAAAGAGCAACAACAAACATTCTGATATTATTTAATTACGAAAGCGGAGAATAAATCAATTTAAGACAGTAAAAAAGTCTCACAAATAATTTCGGACACTTCTACGTTGTGCGTGAATGTAACATACTATTCTGTGCTGTGTGTGTTTCTGTGTTATTTGCGTGCTGTGACCGTGTTATTACGAATGTAGGCTAGGCTTTACCTATCACAACCTAATGTAACACAACCTAACCTATCCCAACCTAACATTACCTAACCTAATAATACATAACCCAAACTGACACTAACCTAACCACCGTAATTTACAATTAGTTTCTCTAAGTTGCACTCAGTTTCATAAAGCTGCACTAAACTGCAATACGCTGCACTACGTTGCACGAACGTACACTAGGATGTCCTGGGTTCTGAATTATTTTTGAATTCAGCTTAGATGACCTGTAAATACTCTGACGTGCCCTGAGTTGCCCTGAAATTCTCTGAATTGCCCTAAAATGCTCTGAGTTGACCTGAAATGCCATGAGTTCTCCTTATTGCACTGTAATGCTCTGAGTTGCCCTGAGTTACCATATATTACACTGAACTACCCTGGGTTTACTAAATGTTGTAATGACTTGCAGTAAATCACAATAACTTGACACAACTTGCTATGACTTCCAACGAACTACTTTAATTTTCCACGACTTAGTACGACTAGCCGTGATTTACCATGGCTTGTTATCGCTTAAAATTACTTGTTTTGTTAAGCTGTAGTATGACTTATCAAATGTAACCTTTCCTTCTCCCACATTATTTAATCTAACCCAACCTAACCTAACATGATACGATCTAACCCCACATAACCAAACCCACCCTAGTCTAACAAAACTTACTAACATAACCAAACTTCACCCAAACTATCCCAGCATAGCCTAATAAAAACAAACCTAACCCATTCCAGACCCACAGCAACCTAATAACCCAAAACTAATGAAAATCAAACCTAACCTATCAAAAACGGCCATAACTCCACTTAACCTAACCCGACAAACCTAGCATTACCTTTCGTAATCTAATCTTACCTAACCTAAACCAACTCCGCCCAAAATAACCCATACTGACGTAACCAAATCTAATCTAAAACATCCTAACAACACAGCTTAAACTTACCCATGTTAACCAAACCTAACCAAACCCAACATAACCTAACGATTCACAATATAGGCTAACCCTACAAATCTAGCATAGCAAAACCGATCGTAACCCAGCGAAACCTGGCATAAATCAACCCAACCTGACCTAAAACATTTCAACCTAACCAAACCTAAACTAATCCATCCTAATGTAACTCAAACTGCCAAAACACAACTTAATCCAACACAAATTACCCTAACCAAATTGAACATAACTTAAGGTAATTCAACTCAACCTAACACAACCCAGCCTTACCCCACCTTACCTAACCCAACCAAAACTAACACAACCTAACCTATCCCAACCCTGCCTAAACCAACCCTAAGTCATCATAACACAACCCAAACGTATGTAACTCAACCTACTGGAACATAATATTAACCAACCTAACCTAACATATCCTAACTAACCCAACTTAACATAACCTTAGACTACCTGACCTTACCCAACCTAACCCAAAGTAATGTAACCCAACCTAACCTATCACAATCTAATACAAACCTAACCTAACCTATCCCAACCTACTCCTAACCCAACTTAACCTAACCCCAACCCAACATAAGCTAACACAACCTTAACTATCCCAACCCTGCCTAACCCAACCTAAGTCAACATAACACAACCCAACCTTACGTAACTCAACCTATCAAAACTTAACATCACCAAACCTAAACAAACATAACCTAACATAACACAACTTAACCAAATGCAACATAAGCTTACACTACCTGACCGTACCCAACCTAACCCAAAGTTTTGCAACCCAACATAACCTAACCCAACCTAGCCAAACACAATCTAATACAACCTCCAACTTAACCTAACCCAAACCAACCCAACTTAACCTAACCCAACCCAACCTAACCCAAACCAAATTAACACCACTTAACCTATACCAACACCACCTAACCCAACCTAAGTCAACATAACACAACCCAACCTTACGTAACTCAAACTACCAAAACTAAATAACACCCAACGTAAACAAACCTAACCTAACATAACCCAACTTAACCTAACCTAACATAACCTTAAGGCCGTGCTAGATTCGCCGTAAGAAATAACCGTAAAAATTTAACAAACACATTTGAGAGATGCATGCTACAACACACCGTACCGCTACTTAGCCGCCGTAAGATCGTAACAGGGATAGAAACCTGTCTATTTCTTACGGTGCGGTTACAGTTATTTTTATACGGCTACTTTACTGTCAATGTAGCACGGGCTTTACACTACCTGACCTTACCCAACCCAATCTAAAGTAATGTAACCCAACGTAACCTAACACATACTAACCTAACTTAAACTAATCTAACCCAACCAAACCTAACCCAACCTAAACTAACCCAACCTAACCTTACCCAACATAACTTAACCCAACCTAACCTAACCCAACCAACCCCAACTTAACCTAATCCAATCCAACCTAACCCAATCCAAACTAACCCAAACTAACCTAACCCAAACCTATCCAATCTAATACAACCCAACCGAACCTAACCCAAACTAACCCAAACAAACCTAACCTAACCCAACCCAACCTAACCTACCCCAACCTAACCCAACCTACCCCAACCTAACCTAACCCAACCTTACCTATCTCAACCTTACTTAACACAACCTAACCTAAACTAACCCAACCTAACCCAACCAAACCTAACCTAAAACAACCCAACCTAACCCAACCTAACCTAACCCAACCTAACCTAACCCAACCTAACCTAACCCAACCTAACCTAACCAAACCTAACCTAACCCAACCTAACCCAACCTAACCTAACCTAACCCAACCTAACCTAACCCAACCTAACCCAACCCAACCTAACCCAACCTAACCTAACCCAACCTAACCTAACCCAACCCAAACTAACCTAACCCAACCTAACCTAACCTAACCCGACCTAACCTAACCTAACCTAACCCAACCTTCCCCTCAATTGATGCTTAGTTGAACAAAGTTGCACTTTGTTGCACTAAGTTGCACTTTGTTGCACTTTGTTGCACTAAGTTGCACTAAGTTGCACTAAGTTGCACTAAGTTGCACTAAGTTGCACTAAGTTGCATTAAGTTGCACTTTGTTGCACTTTGTTGCACTAAGTTGCACTAAGTTGCACTTTGTTGCACTAAGTTGCACTAAGTTGCACTTTGTTGCACTAAGTTGCACTAAGTTGCACTATGTTGCACTATGTTGCACTAAGTTGCACTAAGCTGCACTTTGTTGCTCTATGGTGCACTAAGCTGCATTTTGTTTCTCTATGGTGCACTAAGCTGCACTTTGTTGCTCTATGGTGCACTAAGTTGCACTTTAATGCTCTATGGTGCACTAAGCTGCACTTTGTTACACAATGGTGCACTAAGTCGCACTTTGTTACACAATGGTGCACTAAGTCGCACTTTGTTACACAATGGTGCACTAAGTCGCACTTAGTTGTACTAAGCTGCACTTTTTTTGCACTAAGCTGCACTTTGTTGCACTAAGCTGCTCTTAGCTGCATTTTTTGCACATAGTTGCACTTAGTGTTCTTGAGTGGTTTAGAATTGTTCAGATTTGAACTGCATGGTGCTGAGTTGCAACGAGTTGCACCGAGTTGCCCTTAGTTGGTCTGATGTCCCTGAGTTTTCCTGAGTTTCATTGTGTTATTCTGATTTACCATGTGTTACCCTGATTTACCCTGGATCACTGTGTGTATTTCTTGAGTTGCAATGATTTGCCCTAAATTACAATGTTTTACCACGACTCGCCATGACTTCCATGAAATTACTACAGTTCTCCACGACTTGTGACTTGTCCTTACTTTCTTTGGCTTTTTATGAATTCCCATGTTTTTTATGACTTTTTTAATGTTTTGTGACTTAAAATACTTGTTTTGCCTTACTATGCCTCATAATGACTTGCAGTAATTTGTTATATTCTATGGCTTTTTGATTAGCCATGACATGATATGGCTTTCAATGACTGGTGTGAACTTGCCATGACTTTTTATCATTTCTAATTTGTATATTTCACTGCTTTTTACGTGCTATTACTTGCTATGACTTGCCATGAAGTGTTATAAATTGTTTGGACTTTTTATGACTTACTATGGCCTGCCATTACCTTTTATGGTATTGCACGAATTTTTGTATTATGCCCTGACTGATTCATCAAGGCTTACCATTATGTACCACTGGACTTTTTACTACTCTCCTTGGTTTTTTACGACTTGCCATAAACTTAAGTAACTTGCCATGATTTATAATGAATTGTCATGAATTGTAATGAATGGCCATTACTTGTAATAAATTGCCGCGATTTGTAAAAACTCGCTATGTATTGAACTAGCCTGCACTAACTTTAGCCATCCTGCACTGACACGCAAAACCATTAGCTAATTTAAAAGTACACAAAATTACCTTACACAATCTACTGTAGTATAATTTTACATTATAATTAAGTTAGTTTATAATAAACTATTGCAAATAATCTATTCAATCAAAATTTAACCTTCTCTAACCCCAACTTAACATACTGAAACCTAACCTACCCAGAGGAGGCATGCATCGCGGCAGAGAGGGATTGGGCAGACATGGCCGCAACTGGGGCCATGTCTACCTCCCTAAGTGTACCTATAGCTAAGCCATACTCTAAGAAGAGAGAGGGAAAAACCGGCATAGTACCGTAAAAACCCTCTCGACAGAATAGGAGTGTAACTACTCAGCAGTTACATGCATTAAAAATAAAAATGGCACTGGAAAAGTAGGAAGGTCCAGGTTGTTAGTAGAGTTGTGAAGTAAGAGTGAGGCTGGGGGGGGGGGGAGCTGTAACTGTATTTAATTTCTTTATTTTCCTTTTTCTTTTATTTTGGGAGGGCGCTGGTTTTAACCAGGGCACTGTGGGTGACCACAATACCCTGGTGGAGGACGAGGTTTTAGCCATTTTGGGATATGTTTCCAGTGGAGATACCTTTCAGGATTTTGTGAGCTAGCACAACCATGTCGCAAACTGGAAAGGCTACCTTTCCAAGGGGATATCTTTCAGTATTTTATAGCACAAAATAAGACACATTTTTAAGAAATTGGAAAGGTTACCTTTTCAGTTTATTTTCAATTGTGACATTGTACAGAAAATTCTGAAAGGTGTCCGTTCCGAGGGGACATCTTTCCAGTCCGTATTGACATTAAAACTAAAACATTTTAAGAAATCGGAAAGGTTACCTTTCCAGTTTCTACCCAGCTACACTACTGCCACCAAAAGTCTGAAAGGTTACCTTTCCAAGGGGATACAGTTCACCCCCCCCCCCCCCCACGAAATCTATGTTTTGTTACCACGTTCAATGTATTCGTTAGGTACTTCTGCTGATTAACTGTAATTCATCCCACTGAATTTCGTAAAAATGCAGTACTGGAAAACAACTACATAATTTATATGGCGTGAGATATATTATAGTGGATAAAAACACGAAAATTCTGCGTATAATTTATTCACTTGGCATTATCTCTGAAAGATACTGTGCGACATGGTCACGAAATATTTTTTCTACACGGAATAGAGTGTTTTGCGTCTTTTATCGCCTTGAATATAGTAAAGAGGTCGTACATAACATGAAAATGTCAGGTATAGGTGAGTTATGTTGAGATTTCATCGCCACGATAGACGCGACGCGAATAAAGTATCTTTCCAGCAAATCAGCATTGGGACGATTATGTCGTCAGAACGACAAAAATCTCGGGCAGTAGGAGAATTCAGAATAAGATATACTCCTGCTTAGTACATATAAAACATGCAATGGAATTCTGATATCAGAATAAGTGCAATAAAGCTCAAGTTTGAGTGGTCAGAACTGTTTTGTAGTCAAGTGTAGTGATAACGAATATCAACTTGTGACATTTTTTAATCTACCGTTAAAATACTTATAAAAAAAACTAGACAAGTAATCTTGGGAGGAATGAACATAAGATCCATATTGCGCCAACCTTTCCGAGCGAAGGCCCGCACGAGATCTCTACAGTAATTATTTATTATATTTGCCAGATGTAAAATTACTGCATCCTAATTGTGAAATGAATTATATATCCTACGTCTAGGCACTGGGACGTGCCCTTGCGGTGTGGATACCACACTTGCCTCACTCGATATTGTTCTACATTCAGGTCTACACATATTAAAAAAAAACATCACCGGAAGGGCCATTAGCTGGAATACTATTCTGACGTACATTGTAAATAAAGAAGAAATAATTATAATCAAGAAAACTATCAATTATACGCCATACTCAGATTCACGTTATTTCAGTGGTGTTCGGGCAAAGTGGTATAAGTACAGACAGGAAATTTTCGCGAATAGAATTTTGCAACAAATTGTTTGGACGCCCCTTGCGCATCTGCAGCTACTGATTCATGGTTATTGGGCAGCGTGTGTTTGTGCACATGCGTCGCCCAATCGACTGAGCAGATCAGGTTTAAGTTGATGTGACACAACACGTCTCTGATTAGCGGTTAGAAATCAAGACGCCTCAGAGTATAAACATACAATCACTGACCGTGAAGCATAGCTGCAGTTGTGCACGGAATTTATTGAAACAATGTGTTGCAAATTCTTTTTGCGAAAATTTCTGATCTCTACTTATACCACTTTACCCGAACACCACTGATTTGTGCACTGGTGCCTTTATCAAATAAAACCCATAGTTTATAGTTCAATATAATGGAAACGTTATTAAATACTACACAGTTCAGTCCGCGAGAATGTACTCAGTTTATCGAAAATATGTTTCACAAGGCACTTGCAAAGTCCAGCCCAGGTGTTGTGGCAAGTGATGTTGTCGTCGCCTACCTTAATTTACGGAGATCGCTGGGACGACTGCGTATTTTCTGGTCAGATTTGGAGCGAGACCCAATATCCGATCTTCCTCCAGACGTATACCTCGCTCCTCGCCGCTACTGCAATTAAACACGACGACGGTGTTTTTCCAGGAGCTTCTCCACCTGGTCAGCTTTGCCAACACATTGCATTAGTATACATACTTGGCTTAAACAAGCAGATGAACCTTGGACGTTTTGCTCCTACAACACACTTAGGCTGTGTATCAAATAGCCCAGAGAGCACTCTCTCGCACCCTCTTGACGTTACAGAGTGTACTCTCTGCTGTCCCAAATTTGAAAGGGAGAATTGGCGAAAGGGAGAGTGAGCCAGAGTGAGCGAAGATGCTCCCTCGCTGCACCCTCTCGCCCACTAGGCGGGAAGACATCTTTGTTTTCCTTCATATTCCAACCATAACCTAAAACTAGAACTGGAAAATTTTCTTCACTCATTAATTTTCCCAGCTTTCCTTTTCTCACGCTAGGTTGCAGTGCTTCGACGGTGCATCGATGGTGGCTGTCTCAATTTGATTGAAGAGTGAACCAGAGTGAGCGAGAGTGAGAGTGTATACACTCTTTATTTGAGACCCAGCCTGAACAAGCCGTCTTCAAGTGAACCATACTTGTGTGAGATATTAGAGTGGGCTATTAAATATACTTTAAATGGTTACCGCATAATATTCCTAACCTTAATTAAAATACAATAAAACAATAACATAATATACCCTTTAATATTAAACAATTGTTACTAAAAATATGTACGAAAGAAATCTAGTGACATTTCTGGGTTCCATAGGCTGCAGGTTTGCCAACTTCAAAAAGCAAATGACCCCGAGACAACCCCAGTTGTCTCAGCATGTTGAGTAAGATATGTAGTTAGTCTACCCGAATGACAGGATACAACTGTAGTGCATCTAGCTGAATTATTTAAGGCAAATTTAGCATGACTTAAATGTTTAAGGTACATGTATGTTTCGCTTAATTGTAATATCCTGTATAAAAGCTTTTTGTTCATCCTATCTCATCAGTTTCCAATGTCACGTCTGGTCGATTTCATATCTGGGCCAGACATGATTTATGACATGGGATACAAAGTAAATTGTGTAATGCGTTTGAGGCTAAAATGTATGTATCAGATGCCTAGTAAGGTTTACAACATTGTGAGGTTTCAATTAAAACAAGCTCGTGAAATATGCCTAGTGAATAAGTCAAGAGCAAATTTTGTGTAATGTACCCAATCTAGATTCGCACGAGACATATTGTCTGTTCATCGTAAAATAAGAACTTTGTCATCAATTTTTATTATTTTTCGTTCTGCTATTTTTAGTGAAAACATACCAGTGTAGTAATTAAACATAGCGTTAAGTATATAATCTCACTCAATCGCCAACGGCTAAGACTACAGAATATGTCATTTAATTATTATTATAGTAATAATTATTATTAACAGCGCTATCTGTAGAAGCATACCACTTCAAGGCAAACATCACGTAGTAATGTAACATTCATAGAGTCGAAACTTTGTGGCGAAAATATTTTGCACCATTTAATTTCAAAGTCTTTATACATCTGCAGCACTGCTTCGTGGTTATTGTTTGGATGTTTTAAACTTTCACCAGGCGTGACTTTTTACTGCAAACCATAGATGTGTGGCATCGCAGTAACATTATTCTGATTGGTGCGGTCAAATTAGAAACAACGTCTGCCCACAAGAATTCAGTGCCAGTAACAATGAAGTAAAACTGCAGATGTACTAGTAAAGCACAAGTCGGTGGATAAATATTTTCGCGAATATCAGGGACCATACTTTCGTGAACATATGCAGTTCTGCTTCTTAATAGGTGATCGGATATTTATCTCTCACTTGTTTTGGGTTTCTATTGGCAAATCACAAACGTATGGTGTCACAATAACCTGGTTCTGATTGGTGCAGACAAATGAGATACATCTCTGCACTGTCAAAAATCTTCCTAAAATGTTTAGGAAGTATTTAACCTAAACTCAGTACAATTACCATACTTCCGACTTGTTTGCAAACTTTTACAGTTGTTACAATGCAAGTCTGGTAACTCCAGTAAACATATTACTGTTTTATAAAAAATATATAGTAGTGCTACCATGGTTGTCTAGGAAACAATTCTGACTTACCTACTTTCTTAGCGCTCCTGTACACACGTGTCGCAAATTTGCAAACTATTTTTTACAGTGTGTACAAAAACTCTATGCCAGTAACCGTGAATCAGAGCTGCCGAGGTATTGAAACCAAGTGGTGTAAAAATGTTTCGGTGACGAGATTGTGGGTGTAAATACTCTGTGTGTTAGTGACGAGTGATAGTTGTCGAGGAGATGCATGAAGGAAAGGTTGTATGTTGGCAGGTACATGGCCATCATGAACCCACTGCGACCTCGGATGGGTCGACGCACAACACTGTGCATAGCGGGGGGCATATGGGTGCTGGGTACCGCCCTCTCGCTGCCCATGCTCGTGTTCTTCACCACATACGTGCAGGAGTTCCCCAATGGCAACACTCGTGTCGTCTGCTACACAGAGTGGCCGGACGGCCCTACCACAACCAGCTACCAGGAGTACATGTGAGTATTCCTCTGCTTCCTTATCACCACTGACCAAGTCAAGACATTGCTGCTAGAGCTTAAGGGCGTTCAAGTAGGGAAAAATCATAATTTTAAATTTGAATTTAAAAAGTATTAGTTTTGTAGACGATACTTTGGAGTATATTTTCCTGTTATAAAAATTTTTTTAGGTCAGCCAGTTTTCCCATAATGGCATTTCAAAGTCAAAGTGTGCATGTTTTTAGTTCATACACAACCCCCCCCCCCTTCCCCCAAACCCAATCAACATTATGAAACGAAAAAAATTGCAGTAAAAGTACACGTCAGGGCCTAGGGCTTTACGTATATAAAAATCCAACACAAAATATTTTTGTATTTAAAAAAAATTTCTAAAAGTAGCCAAAACATTTCAAATTTCAGACATTTTTTTTAATACAAAACATTTGAACTTTTATGTTCTTGTAGCCTTACCCGGGACATGTGCTTTCACTGTGGATCATTTCGTGTCATTATGATAATTAGTTTTCGAAGGTATATGAACTAAAAACATGCAAAATTTTGACATTGTAATGCTATTATGGGAAAACTGGCTGAGCTAAAAAATTATTATAAGAGGAAAACTCTCCGAAGAATCGTCTACAAAACTAGCTGTGTTTTACGCAAATATAAAATTATGATTTTTCCCCACTAGAACACCCTTAAGGCTGCTGCCTGGTTAAGTGTATGTTTGTGTGTGTGAGGCGAAAATGTATGAGGCGCTAAGAGCGACGCTGGCCGGCATATGTATTGTAATATCGCCTCTATGGCCAGAGTTGTAAACGTGCGCGCAGTGTTCCTGCTGTAACGTTTTACTGTGGGACTTTAATAAGCGATGACCCTGTCATTTTATTGGACGCGTCACTGTAGAAAAGTCCAATGTACTTGTAGATCTCAAATTTAAACAAATCCGTTACTTTTGCTTTCGTAGATAAACACTATGGACGCACGTTTACTGGTCTCTGAGAAAAATACGTAACTCCGAACACGCTGCACGCCTTAAGGACGCCGTCTACCTGCGCGTTAGAGACTCAGAAGTGACGGAGTTATAAGGGTGACTTTCAAGCCCGAATCAAATGCCGCAATGCCACAACGAGCTCGGCGCTGAGCTAACGAGCAAGAATCTTGCCGAGCCAGTCTTACTATGAGACTTAACACGACGACCATACAATTTTATTAGTGAAAATTCTGTAGCATTTTCAATGCACGTTTCTAACATAGTTCGCTTAGGACCTACGACCGGTTATTACATTTTGAAGTACGGCAGTCCGAAAGGCTGTTTTCAGCTATGATTTATGGCTTGGAAACAGTGTTATTAATGAGCGTGGTGTCATAAAAATTATATTCCTTCCTTGTCAGAAGTGTGTTTTCATTTCGTAAAGTAGCACAATTGGCATTTGTTGAACATTTACGTAAGAATTATCCGTTTCCCGATGGAATACAACGCATTTGAAGCATGTGTTAGGCCGCATCCGTAGCATCTAGGTCTTTAATGCTTGTAAGGGAAGACACGATGTGAGCATGGAACAGCGTTGGAATTAAGGATAAGTGAAACGTTAGATCCCATTAAAAAAAACCATCTAGTAAATGTTCAACCAAGACCAGGTAAAAAAAAATAGATCGCAGGCTATCGCTGCCGTTGTATGCATTTTCTTGGCTTGTGGGTATGAGCCGCGTCTGAAGATTGTCTCCGACTCCGACTACCTGATGATGGAAGCTGCAACGACTGCCGAAACGTCGCAAGCCAATCTCCAGACGCGGCTCACACCCACAAGCCAAGAAAATGCAAGGTTCAGGTACGTCGATATTCGTACCTCGTTTACTTGAAAGATTTTTACTAGCTTAAACATCTGCAGCGAGTGTCTAATTACTTGTGAGTCATTTGTGATCACTAGAGATGATGGTTTATGGCGGGAAAACTTGACTGTTTGCTGGGTTTCAACACACGCTCAACTTATCAAAAGATTACTGGCTTTAGCTTGTACTTGGAGACCCTGTTTTTTCGCGAAAAGAATTTTGCCCCAGTTTGTTTCAGTGCCTTACGTGCACATCTGCAGTTCCACTTCATGGTTATTGGCAGCGTGTCTGTGTGAAGAGCCATAGCTCATTTAACTGAGCCAATTACAAAAACTTTCCTGCAACAACACACGTCTGTGATTTGCCGGTAGAATCTCAAGGCTCATGACGGTTAGAATATCCAATCGCTGACCACCGAAGCAAAACTGCAGATGTGCACGTAAGGCACGGAAACAAAGTGAGGCAAAATTCTTTTCGCGAATAAGAAGGGTCCCTACTGATACCCTATTTGACTGAGCCAATAAGAATCCCTCTTTTCTAATATTTTATGCATGTTATTGGTCTGCATATATCTACGTTGTGTCAGAAGTAAATCACCGAATCATACATATTGCAAGAAACTAAAGCGTTTTCAAGGGTATGTTGACACGAAACATTTTCACGATATAGGCTACCATCATTTCTAACTATCATCTCTAGTGAACCTAGATAACGTCACTGATTTTTTGTAGCAGGGATTATGCACAAACCTGTTTAACTTCTATGTGAACATCTGCAGCTCTTCCTTCCTGGCCAATGATTGTATAATTTTATGTCTCGTCGTCTTGGAATTCTACCTGCAAATCACAGATATGTAGTGTCGCAGCGACCTTCTTCTGAAGATCTCAACCAAATAAGCGACGCCTCTTCATAAAAACAATATATGCCAAAAAAAAAAGTGGAGCAGAGCTGCAAACGTACTTTAATGGAACTAAAACAATTTGGTGCAAAATCTTGTCCCCAAAATTCACTGGCTCTGCAACTAGAAAATTGTGGGTGCATTTGAATATCAGCTTGAACTGAAATGAATGAACTAATTTTCCCCGAATCTAACAATGAATATGCACAACTCTGAGTTGTCTGTGGAACTGCTAGAGAAAATACAGCTCGGGTAGTAGCGTGCCTGGTGTGAGAATCTAATTATCCAGGGACACAGCCTTTGTCACCGCAACACACGTTCATTGATTGCGTCCAACAGCGGCTTGATTCCAAGTGGACAGCAAGCATTGTGACATCTAACACCTCTTGCCTTATGACACGACCACACCCCCACCGCTGTTCCTCTTTCTTACAAGTTTTAACTTTCAATATAGCCAGTAATTGTAGGTGAAAATAACTCTGCAACAATTTGTTTCAATACCTTATGTACACACCTGTTTCTCTGCTCCACGGTCAGTGATTGGAAGTTTGTAACTTTCGGCGTCTCGGGGTCCTACCTACTGATCACCGACGTGTGATGTCGCGGTAACATTGTTCTGGTTGGTGCAGTCAAATGTTTATAATATATTGGCTTGTGGCACGGTCGTAGAAGAACAGGTCTGGACACTCGCCTGGAAACTTGACCCCTTTGTTGTTTGGCTGTAGTTCACCAAGTTACCGAGAATATTGTCTTTTATTGGCACTGCAGTTAGGGCGGTCGGACTCAAACTCCGCCCACTTCCTTTCCACTAAGATAAACAATTTACCCTAAACGTATTTTTATCAGTATATGAAATACTTCCTTCGCTCACAAAATTAATAAAAGGCTCCAAGCAACCTCTATTTACTTTATAAATTTAACAATGGAAAAAAGTGGGTGGAGTTTGAGTCCGACCGCCCGGATTACAGCGCCAAAAAGTACGACATTCTCGGTAACTTGACGAACTACAGCCAAACAACAAGGAGGTCAAGCAAAATACATTGTTAGATAGGCGAGTGTCCAGACCTGTTCTTCTACGACCGTGGTTTGTGGACATACGCCGTTGCTCATGTTTTGCTGATCGAACTCGTGTTGAATGACAAAATACAAAGAAGAACAAAAAAACAGACACATAACACACAAAAATAGAAAAATACAATTCCAGAGGAATTCTGTCAGCTTTTTTTTCTATGCGAGACAACAAATAATTCTACAGATAGAATTCATTCGAATATCAACACAACACCCAAACACAAATGACAGACGCAATTTTAGAACCAGATTCCTAAAATAAAAATAGGTTGGAAATAGACGAAAAAGGTGAACAGTGGACAACAAACAAAAGACGATAGAAAACACAAGTTAAAAACAATGAAAAAATGCAACGTTTCGGGAATTGCTATCTATTCCCGTCTTCAGACTGAGACACAGCTGGTCGGAACACCAAGGTGAGAATAGTCTCACATAAAAAATCTGACAGAATCCCTCTGGAATTTTTTTTCTTTGCATTTTGTCATTCAACACAAGTTTGATCAGCAAAACATGAGCAATGGCGTATGTCCACAAACCAATATATTCTAACTGCAAACTCCCATTGAAACAAACTTTTAAAAAGCACAGTCAAATGAGCCACGCCTCTGCCCTATTATACTCCGGCATTAACCACGAACCATAGCTGCAGGTGTGCACGTAAGCCATTGAAACAAGTTGTTGCAGAATTATTTTCTCCAAAAACCACTGTCTCTAGCGTCCAAGCAGCAGGTAAGAATAACTAGGAACTACAGAATAGATTCTAAAGTAATTTTATAGCAAGCTACAGTAAGTAATAATAACGGACACTTGATATTTGCTCCAGCTTGTGTAAATTCCTGCTCTGTTTCATGGCTGTTGGCAGCGTGTCTTTTGTGCATAGACGTCACTTATTTGATTGAGCCAATCAGAAACAAAGTAACTGCGACATCATGCGTTTCTGATTAGCAGGCATAACTCCAAGACGATGAAAGATAAAAACATCCAATCACTGGCCACGAAGTAGACCTACAGAAGTGCACATAAGACTGGTGCAGAAATATTTTCTGGAAATAAGTGTATATTTAGAAGCCACATACTCTAGAACTCTGCCTTCTAAGTTTGCAAAGTTTAAATTTGTAATCAATTTTTAATTAATTATTTTCCAGTGGATTATATGCGCTTAAAATACTTTTTTGTCACAACACAGTTTCGTTCTAATATGAGGCACTGTTAAGTTGCTTTGCTGCAATGAAATTGTATGTTGAAAGTGTAAATCAAAATGTTACTTTATTTTTTGGTAAAAATTTCTTTTTCTAACATAAACCCTACCAAATAAATTTTGTTGAAATATTTTAATAGTAACACAATTTTTTTTGTTAACATTATTTGGTACTTTAAACAGAAATAGTCTTTGCAGCAAAGGTGCTTTGTAGTGCCTCATATTCAAACAAAATTTGTGGAATGAAAAATATAGGATATTGTAGTGACTGCAAGCTTAGTTGGCAGTATTCTTCCTCTAGTTCTTCTTTTTATTTTTTGTGCTCTCTTATCGATTTCTTCTGACGTGCCATGTTAAATAGTAAAAAAAAAAAAAAAAAAAAAAACGTAGCACGGCAAAACCCAATCCTTCAGGCAAATGACGGGTGCACTCAGCCTTCGACGCGGTATCTCGCACCTTTCAGTAATTCGTTCTGCTCGCGCGTTGTAAATTAGGACCGAGAGCCGGTCAGTGAGGGGTGGTATATTCGGTTAGGACGCTTCTCTCGCCCTTGTCAGCAGGGGATGAAGGAGGGTTGAAAACCCCGGTAGAGCCGGGTGAAAGTGTTGGCTGGTGTCGGAGGATGGGTGGAGGTTGTTGTGCGGGCAGCTCGCGAGAAGAGGAGGAGGAAGGGTAGATTTCCAATTATGCGAGTTGGCGGTGGTGGTCGGAGCGTTGATTTGTGGCGAGGTGGTGGGGCACCCCTGTACCACCTCCTGTCCCCCGGGGCCACCAACAATCTCCTAGCCACTGGTCGAGGCATCCTCTTGACTAGCGCAATTGGCGGTTTACCGTCGCCACCAGAGATTCGTCACTTCCCCCTGGGGTTCCCGATACACACCCTTACCATCATACTGCCACGACCATATACACCAAGCTTCTTCACCTCTATGGACACTACACACTTTCTTCTGTCTTCCATGATAACGGGTTCGAATCCTTGCTTGGACATGAATGTTGCGCTGTCCATTCACACCACTTCACTCTCATCAGCTCTTGAGAACTCGTTGTTAAAGAGCCGTGAAACCCTCTCAGTACTGCCAAGAACAGGCTTGGTAACTGTGTGACGAAACATCTCTAAGAACGATAACATTGTGTGAGATTTTTTAATGTTTGTTGCATTGCGAGTTTACAATAAGAATGTATTGGTTTGTGGACATACGCCATTGCTCGTGTTTTGTTGACCAAACTGGTGTTTTATGACAAAGCACAAAATAAAAATAAAAAAAGAGTCTTCTGTCATTTGTTTGCTGTCCACTGTCCATTGTTTTGTCAAATTCCAATTATTTTTCATATCGGAAATCTGGTTTTCTTTATGTCCGTCTTTTGTAACTGGATGTTGTCAAAATCTGACTGAGTTCTCCCTTTAGAATTCTTCCTGTCAAATATAAAATAAAACTGACCGAATTCCTCTGGGATTGCATTTTTTTTACTTAGTCGTTCAACACAAGTTTGGCCAACAAAACATGAGCAATGGCTAGAGACACTGGTAAATCGCGCGAAAAGTTGATAGTTTGCTAGACTCCAAACATGCTATGTATAACACTGTAGGTTGTGCACCTATATTGGCTATAGTTTATATGAAGCACTGTGTCCCTCTTCAACAGACCAAATTATAACTGTACAGTTTTAACACAGAACGTGTGTGATTTGCCTGAAAACTATTAACACGTGTCACGATTGATATACTACATTTCATTGGAGACTATTTTAAATATTTTCGCGATTTTCCAGTGTCTCTAGCAATGGCTAGAGTCTGTGATTTTTGGTGAAAAGAATTCTGCAACAACTTGTTTCTATGTCTTACATGCACACCTGCAACTCTGGTTCGTGGTTATTGGCAGAATACAATAGAGCAGAGGCGTGGCTCATTTGACTGCACCAACCAGAACAATATTACCACGACACAAGTGCTGGTAGGACCCCGAGACGCCGAACGTTAAATACTTCCAATCACTGACCATGCAGCAGAGAAACATATGTGAACATAAGGCATTGAAACAAATTGATGCAGAATTATTTTCATCAAAAATCACCGGCTCTTGCAATGGCGCATAGCCACAAACAAATATATTCTTACTGTAAACTCCCGTTGCAACAAACATTTTAAAATCTCAACGTTACCAATAACCATGAATCATAGATGTAGTTGTACACATCAGACACTGGCGCTAGCAGGTGCAAAACTCTTATCGCGAAAATCAGGTGATGTAAGCATGCTTGGGATATGTTAAAAGGGTTGAATGAAAGGACAGGAAAGTTCCGCGGGTTCAATGACTTGCGAGCTAGACTCCGTAAAGATTCTAGACGTGTTCATTGGCTACTGTTGTGAGAACTCGGCATCAGATCAAGACCGTGTAGCACCTTGGTCCTAGTATTCTTGTCTATGTTTCACTAGCTCAGTAGTGCTCCGTCACAAATACTGTAAACTATGCGTCCGCTTGTAGGCATCTGCATATCCTGATAGATGACACGAAATTAAGCCCTACAATGGAGAAGTGACGGGATGAGAAAGGCGGCGGAAACGGGAGATCCCCGAGAAAACCCGCTGGTCAACGACAATGTTCGCCATATTTCCCACATGCGAAAAAATCCGGGCTGAACCCACCGAGATTCGAACCCGGATCACCTTGGTGGGTGCCGAGTGATCTGACCACTCGGACACGGTGGCCCTGAGAAATGTACGAGCACTTGAAACATAATTTGTAGTAAAATTTAATCGCCAATTTTCCCGGTCCCTAGTTTAAAAAACAAAATGCCACACTGCCATAAGTATATCAGATTCTCTTGGTTTACAGTTCCGGTCATCAGCGATGCAAATCAATAAGTTTAAACTACGTCGGAGCAGCCATCAGAACTAATGTGATTCTTCAACTTTCAATTTCGTCGTTTGAAAACGAAGTATAACGATGCTTACGATAAGCTCGCCCCGCCCCGCCCCCAAACCCTCCCCAACTTTTTTTCCTTCGTTATTTTTGTACACACACATATGGACGATTTTCCTCTTCGTCCTTTATGACGACCCCGGTGACCAAAGAAATACTTCCTAACTCTGCAAACTTCGCTTCGCAATTGTACTTCTACGAATATTTCTTTCGAAACAACTTCCACCAGTTTCCTACCCGACGGCGGGCAAAAGACTAACAATTTATAAACTTCCTGAAAACTAAATGTGCTCAAAGTTTTTCTTGTTTCAGCGTGCGCAACGTCCCTTTCTCTGCCCCATCCCCTCGGTTAACGCAGACGACATTAAATTGTGTGGCAAACAGCCCCGTATACAGGCGTCGAATTATTATAATTTTAACTATCGTTATTATTTCATTATTAATAACATCATTATGGGCCGCGGAGGTCGAAGGGTCAAGCCTCTCGCCTCCCACCGACACGATCCGGTTCGATCTCCGGTGTGGTTTGTCCGGGATTTTTCGGATATGGTAAACGTGGCGGACGTCGTAATTGGTCCGTAGGTTTTCTCGAGGAACTCCCGTTTCCCCCGCGTCTCACATTCCATCACTGATCCACACTCACTTCAACTGATCCATTCTTCGGGCCGGAGGGCGACAGGCATGTCTCGCTAGTCGAGCAACCGGCCCAATCTTCACCCCGGCCTTCTCTTGTACATAATGCGACCTTGTAAGAAGATATAAAACATGCCGTGAATAAGTATTATAATTGTTGTAGTAAGGGACAGGAAAATATAGATACTTTAATGCCAGTACTCCAATGTCTCAAGTATTCTTGAGCTCCAACAACTTGATTGGCTACTGCTTCATTGAGTAGTCAGATTCACCCGAGAACTGTTTCCGCGAAGATTCTATAACTGTTAACGTGCGCAACTGGTATTAGTTCAGAGACTCCGGGACGTGTCTAATGAAATGTGAGCCAACAGAAAACCTTACTGAAATGCACAAGCCTATAGTTAGAAATTTTGCTTTGCCGAAAATTAATTTTGCCAAAATGTCATGTCTCTAGATGCTTCATAAGGATCGGAAAAATTCACAATTTTATTTTACTACAAGTTAGGTTTCAAGTGCACGTACATTTATAATAGTTTCTGATTGGATCACAGTTCGTTGTGCTTACATTGGAACACTTCTAAGATCATAAATAGATACCGTCAAGCGGGTTGACGTTGTGCCACCTCAAATGTTTAATATTTAGGCTACTTGAGTAAGAAATAAGTAACACGAGGTCAGTACTAAAAACCAAATAATTAATTCGTCCATTAAAATTTTATAATTTTTCATTACATGGCCACAAAATAAACACTTTAAGTGGCACAAAGTCACCCAAACTTGGCACAAAGTCACTCCACTTGACGATATATTTCTTTTTTGTGCGAATAATTTTGCACAGACTTTTTCAAAGACCTTAAGTGCATATCTGCAGCTCCGCTTCACGGTCAATGACTGAATGTTTTGAACGTTGGGGTTGTGCCTGCAAAGCACAGGCGTGTGGTGTCGCAGTAAGTCTTGTTCTGATTGGCTCAGTGAAATAAGTGACACCTATACACAAAGATACGCTGCCAATAATCATAAAGCAGAGCTGCAGATGTGCTCGAAAGTCGTTGAAACAAGTTGATATAAAATTCTTTCCACCAAAAATCAACGCATCTAACAATATAATGCCGGCAAGTAAAGAATAACTAATCCCATGCTACAAGGTCTTACTCGCAGCAGTTGTAGCCAACAACCCCTTTTTTTTCGAATACAAAGAACTTTAAAAATTATATCTCGTAGGATATTTGAGTACCTAGAAATTTTCCCGTCGCGAATTATTAATAAATGGCACGACGCCGGTTTTTATCCAAAGCAGGGGCGCGGATAGAGGGGGGTGGCGGGTTCTAATCCCTCCCCCCAATTAGAAACAAAAAATATTTTAAAAAATAACATTAAACATTTAAAATTGTTTTACCAGTACAATATTCAGTGTTTCGTTATGAAAAACTGCTAAAGTAGCACTGTTTTGCACCTTGGAATCCAAATTTTTTCCTGGGGGAGGACCCCTGGACCCCTCTCCCCGCTTTAAAGTGGTGGTCGGTGTTCATTATATTATTCTCAAGTTAAACCCCCTCTTACACAAATCCTGGCTACGCTACTGATCTCAAGATAGTGAATCCATAGAATCATATATAGGTTAAAGTGAGCCACGTTTTCAGGACCCAAACAGACAGCTGAAACCGATTAAATATCGTCAGTTTTGGGGGCTTTATGTTTCGTCAACAGCTACTACAGACGATAAGATACAACTTTACACTAGGATAGTAACAGTGTCTGTCATGGCCTTCGTTAAGAAACCGTTGAGCTTGGAGCAATTTCGGAAAGCCACGAAAACCGAAAACAGAATGGATGGACCCGGGAATCGAACCTGAGATCTGCCGAATGCCACCTCACTCGGTCATAACCATTTTATTGTTTCGGCACAAAATCTTCACATGCGTTACGCTTTATTGGGATTTAGTGTAATTTGATATGCACACACTGGTTGGCTGTTCCAATAGATCTCCTTATTCATGTTAAAATATAAAGGCGTAACAACCCCGAAAAATGTTACATAGTTTAGATTATTTACTTCCAGCTGCACGGGAAAAAAATCTTTGTGGCCACCAGAAAATGTTTGGTCACTATGAACCTCAACAAAATTTTTTTTTTTGGATGACCCAAACAAATTGCTGCTCCCAGTGAAGCTTTGCAGTGACTAGATAAACATGTTGTTACTACTACAAAACCATTATGTGGGGTCCATACAGACAAATCACACTGTAACCGCCACAAAACAGTTTTTCTACTCTGTTTGACTGCGCTGCGTCGGGGCAAATAGCAGGAAGTTATATCAAATCTGGTCACAGGTATCGTCCTGTATTTGTCAGCTTAACAGCAGTGTAATTGTTTCGTCTGACATTATGCTATGTTTTCTCTTCTCTACAATACCCTTCTTCTTGGGTAACAATGCGCGTTACTAAGTCATCATATGAGATAACATACATTTGAAAAATTACGTGACAAAACTCACTTTTCACTTCCAATAAAGCATCTTGTATTTAACAGATATATTTCCTTATTCATTTATAGAAATATACATACTTCTCTTGATCTCCCTACCAGTTTTCAAATAGTTTAATTAATGATAAATGTTCTCTAAATAGTTCTTTCGACTACGGCTGACACAATTAAAACACAATTTTTACTAATACGTGTAGCTTGTCCATTTTCATATTTAACATAAACAAAACTGCAAATACTTGCTCTGCTTTTATAATGTAAGTTTTTTTTTTAAACTAATGTGACCACACTTTAAAAAATTGTTCGTAAATTTACCAAACGTGAGTATAGGAGCGCTAAGAAAGTAGATATGGTAGAATAGTTTCCCAGACATCCATGGTAACACTCCTAAACCTGATTTTATAACAGTCAAATGCATACTAACGTTACCAGACTTGTATTGTAACATTTGTAAAAGTTTTCATATTTACAAGACGGAAGTATGGTAACTGTACTATACTGCGTCTAGAATAATAACTTCCTGAACATTTAAGGAAGTTTTTTTTACAGTGCAGGCTACTGCACCACTGAATTGTTAGTTTCACCTTTGACAATGCAGCAATGCATTCATTGCTTCTTTCCTTGCAGGCTTGTTACTAACCATTGCAGTCCAGGGCGTGCATCATTAACTGCAGTTCAACTGCACATGTAAAGGATGTAAACGTATTTTAACACGTTCGATCACTAGATTATTGTTGAGCTTTAATTTTGCAATTGTAAAATAATAATTTGTTTTCGTTATACTTGTTCCCTGTAATTTTCTTTCGACTGCAACTATGTATTATGGCGGGCGCTGGGTGATGTAAGCATCAACCAATCATAAACCAGAAGTAGAGGGTATTTCACGAATATGAATACTTAATGAGAAGGTGAATGAGTGAACGAAGAGATTTTGGTCAGCGCTCAACATCGAAGTCTTAAGCGTTGGTGGGGGGGGGGGTGACATGATGAATGGGCGAGTGAAACGGGAGATCCTCGAGAAAACCCGCCGACCATTGGCATCGTCCGGCACAACTCCCACATGCGAAAATCCGAGGACCGACCCCGTCGGGAATCGAACCTGGCTCGCCTTGGTGGGAGGCGAGAAGTCTGTACCCTCGACCACCGCGGACCCTTAATGAGAAGGTTCTGGGTGAGTTTGACACTGCTTTCTGAGTACACTTCCGGCCACAATCTTCCTAGAAGTGTAAGTATAATACATTGGACATGATGACTCCGAGGGTTAACCCAGGGACACCTGAATTTCGCTTAAAAAAATAATTGTACCACTTTGTTCCATTGCGTTACGCTCATCTGCAGATCTGCTTCGCGGTTGTTGGCAGCGTATATTTGTGTAGAAGGATCTTTTATTCGACTCTGCCAATCAGAACAAAGTTACTGCGAAACGACATTATTTGAACGTGCTCCTACGTAAACCCGTTTACATTTTATCAAAGCATACACTTTCACGTATCTGTGTCACAAAAGTAAATTCTGCACAAGGACTCAAGCAGTCGTAACGATTCAATGCTTTTCGTTGGGTATTGCCATAACCGTATTTAGTAAAAGGCCGCGGCCTTATATCTGGCAACCCTGTCGGGAAGTCATTCTAACACTTCTTTGGTCTCACCAACGGCCGGTGGCTTCCCCTGATTCGCAGGTGTGTAGGACAGAATAACAAATCAGATACAGACATTGCCTTTGGAGAGCTAGAAGAAGAATTAAATTGACCCTTGTGTGCAGGGTTGCCAAATGTAAGGCCGCGGCCTTTTACTAAAGACGGCTATGGTATTGCTGATTGGCTGCAATTCGTACACTGCCGCCTGCAGATTTTTCTGTGGATCAGTACAAACTCTTCCTGCAGAGTATATAAGTAGAGACAGAAAAATTTCACAAGTAGTTACAGGTCGGGATAAATTTCTAACGTATACGCATATCTGTCATGTATTCTATTGGATCGCATTTCATTATAAACGCACTGGAGAAGAGTGTATACAGGAGTGAGTCTAGCATGCAGGTCACTGAACTCACACATTTTCCTGCTCTTTAAGTGTGTTCCAGTGTGGGAAAATCATAATTTTATATTTGTATAAAACAGGGTTAGATTCGTAGACACTATTTGAGAGTGCATTTTCCTCTTACAAAAAAAAAACTTTAGCTCAGCCAGTTTTTCCATAATGTCAGTTCAAAGTCCAAATTTGCATATTTTTACTTCGTGCAAAACTTGAAAACCAATAAACATAATGAAATGTAAAAAAATCACATCAAAACTACATGCCACAGTTTACGGCTTGAAGCATATAAAAACCCTTTACATAAATATTTTGTGTTTTTTAAAAAAAATTTAAAAGTAATAAAAAATTAACAAATTTTAGAAACAATTTTAAGTACAAAATTTTTTTTAAAGGGTTTCTCTATGCTTCAAGCCGTAGACCGTGGCGTGTAGTTTTGATGTGATTTTTTCCATTCCATTATGTTTACTGGTTTTCAAGTTTTGCATGAAGTAAAAATAAGCAAATGTTGACTTTGAACTGATATTATGGAAAAAACTGGCTGAGCTAAATTTTTTTCGTAAGAGGAAATTGTACTCTCAAGTAATGTCTACAAAACTAACCCTATTTATACAAATATAAAATTATGATTTTTCCACACTGGAACACCCTTAACAGTAGGTGCTGAATGGGGACTATCTGTACTTGCAAAGCCAAAATTCTCTAATTATTAGAGAACGGAAAAATTCGCGGGTCCACGGACCCGTGTGCTAGTCTCCAAGAGTAAATGTGTACTCTAGTGTCAGTTGATCATTGGTTGCTAGCTGGCACAGTGATACAACATTGTTAGACCTGCATTTAGTTAGTTCTTCATTGTTTGCTGAGAGTCCTCAAGGATGTGTCAGACAAGCCAAATACCAATTTCAAAAGTAACACGAAATAACAGTTGTTCGATGTATAGTTTGTGCCTAGATGAAAATGTGAATTTTTCATATCTCTGCTACACAAAAAAAACTGTTTTGTGATGGACACAAAATGTTTTGGCAGTATGGATCTCACCAATTTTTTGTGGTGGTTAAAACGTTTTTTGTAGCCACTGCAAAACTTAACTGAGGGCAGCTTTATGGTCATCGCAAAATAATATGAGGTCCATAATGACATAATATTTTTTGGTAGCCACAAAGCTTATTTTAAGTGTAATTATGCAACATATAAAGTCATAAATACTTGTATGCCTTAAAGGGTTAATTTTAGAGTGCCGCCAAAACGATCCGCAGGGTTATGAGGTGCCTACGCGTCAACGGGTGAGTCGTGAAATGATTTTCTGTTGGAAATTGATATTCCACGGTGATATTTTTTCGCCCTTTTCCTTCCGGTGGAAATCAATTACCGCTCTGTCGGGCAGTGAAGGGAGATATGTGGTGTACGTGAGCTGGGGAAGGTGTGGGTGTACAACGCTCCAGGCTGGGTAGAGAGAGCCTGATTGGCTGGGAATCGCCCAGCGAGGCGTGCCGCGACACGAGGGTGGAATGGAAAGGTTGAAGACGGGGGTAGGTTGGACGGCGAGTACACCCAGCCACCCCCCGGGGTCACAATTAGAGTGAGTCCATTAACTCCACATCGTTACTTCTGGGTCAGTGACCCCAGCATGCCTAGCGCCTGCAACCACTAGCGCTTCTCATGTATTCATTGGTTTGTAGCTTTGTTCCCGTACTTGTGTGGAGAAGTGTTTGCTTCATCGGCTGTCTTTACGCTTACAAACAATTGAAACACAGTAATATAAACATTAAAGTGTATAGGAAGGTTTAAACCAATATACAGTATGAATGAGTATTATACAATTACTTGTAGTCAGATACAACACGAGTCAACGCCAGTAGGCCTATATCCCTCAAAACTACTCATTGCATTCTTCAGTACTGATCAAAATGTTATAAAGTGTGACTCCCACACATGACAATTAACACTCAGGGCAGTCTACACTAAGTTCAGTACATATTCTGTCTTTAAAAAATATAATATTTTTAGACCCACCACAAAAATTATATACAAATCTCGGGGAAAAACAATAAACGAAAGCCATAATCCCCATCAATTTGCGAAAATGTTTTCTGCCAAAATACCTTTGAAAACACTGTAATTTTTTGCAACATGTGTGAATTTTGTGTCAACATATCCTTGAAAACACTGTAGTTTCTTGTGACACGTGTGATTGGGTGATATACGTCCGACACGACGTAGTTGTCTGCAGACCAATAACAGACATAAAATACTACAATAGCTGGATTCTTATTGGCTCAGTCGACTGGGGTAACAACTCCACGTACAAGCGAAGCCTGTAATCTTCTGGTAAGCTGAACGTGTGTTGAAACCCAGTGAACAGTCAGGTTTTCCCGCGATAGTCCGCCATCTTTAAGTATGACTAGGTACTTTCACTAATACATATTCTAAATAGAGCAAATATTTATCAGTGTTACTGTACAAAGCTTGTAACATCAGTTTACATTTGAATGTTTCTCTCATAGATATATAGGAACTATATAATGCCAACTTTAGCAACTCTCAGATACATATGTGTGGTAAAGTTTCTAATATTTTTTTTACATTGAACTTGGTAAAGTCTAGTTCCATAAATTAAAATAAAATATGTTTATTAAAATAAAATATTGAGAAGCTTTAGGAGATAAACTTACCCCATACCTTTATAATATATCATTTATTACAAAGTGTTTATTCTGTATCAGTGTTCCACAGCTACGTTAGTATATATTTCTAACTAATGCTGTAAGCAATTAAGGGCGGCATACTCTTTATATATGAGGGGTTTAGATTTTATTGTGGTGTCAGTTAAAATAGTTTTCTCGTAAACAATGTTTTTAATGACGTGCAAAATGCAGTACATTCTTGCAATACTCAAATGGAAATTAGAAATTCATTTAATGGTAAAATAAAAGTTACAGAACATTTTATTCGAAAAATGTATATTATATTAATAAAAACAACGCTCCTAAATAATTGTGACGTACACCACTATGATACTCAGCCCTTCTTATGTTAAATATAAATCATATATGGGATTGAATGCTTTTACATACATGATGGGCCAGTAAACAGCAAAAATGTTTCATAAAGTATAAATGATTTTCTGAATTTTAGTATAGCTGATTTTTGCTCAACTGAAAAATTCATTTAAACTATATATATATATATATATATATATATATATATATATATATATATATATATATATAATCGTAGTGAATTAAATAAATGTTGCTAGCCAGCTGCTAACATGAAACGAGTTGTTACAATAAAATTATATGGTCGTTGAGACGACAATATCTCCTATGTGTACGCACACGTAAGAGCTTTTGTCGTACCAAATATTTTAAACCGTGCACATAGAAGCTTCTATATTTCTAATTTTATTCTTTGTTGGGTACGTTTTACACATAGGAGGCATTGGCAATTCCTTAGAGATTCCCATACAGTTTCCATAGCAACTGCAAACTGAATATTGGTCATTTTTGCACATAGAAGGTCTTGTAGCAACGATGATATTCCTTTCAAAACATGTTCAACCCTACTGCTCTTTTGAGGTATTAAATTTGTTATGTATGTATATTATTATATATTATAATATATATTAAGGGGATGATCTTTATTTTGCGTGTATTGTCCCCAATGGAATTTTATTTCTTATTTTTTCGTTTAGTCCACTAGTAACACCAAATTGATGGGGATTGTGGCTTTCGTTTATTGTTTCTCTCTGAGATTTGTATATAATTTTTGTGGTGGATGTAAAAAAAATATTTTTTTAAAGACAGAATATGTACTGAACTTAGCGAGGACTGCCCTGGGTATTAATTGTCATGTTTGGGAGTCACACTTTATAACATTTTGATCAGTACTGAAGAATGCAATGAGTGTTGACTCGTGTTGTATCTGACTACAAGCAAACAACACTTCGATATCCCAACCTGTTAGGTAAAAAATCACGGGCTAATCAAGAAACTATTTTACTTATTTTCAACCCTTTATGCATCGGAAGTGGTTATGTCTTGAAATTTGATTTTAGACATTTGAATAAAAATCTAAATGAAGTGAAAATCACTATGTAAGTCGGTTAGGTTCAAGCCAAGTGTATCGATGATTCGTTAAAAACACATTTCACCACTATAACCCCAGTAAGTCGATTTTCAATCATTCCTGAAAGTTACTATCGGGTATTTACGTAAACATTATCTTGAAGCGAAAATCATGTTTATATCACGACAGGCTCAATATATAAAAAGGACTTATCGAAAACCCATTCTGTATTTTCGCCCTCTCAGGAGTCGCACTTCGCAAAACCTTTAAATCACTATCGAGACATTTTGTTATGGCTGTCTCATTGAAAAGAAAACCTCGACGATAGCCCGTTAGGTTCGAGACGTATTGTCAATTCTTTTGAATCACGTTCCATCCATTTTCATCACTTTCCACACTCATAGGTGTAACATTTCATAAAATCATTAACTTTGTTTACGGATATTTAAAAAAGCACAATTCGCAAGTAAAAACAACACCGATATCTAAATATTCGACGCGTTCTACATAGTTTTATTATGAATCGAAAAACACATTTTAATTTCCTCCCCGCCCCCCTCAGTTTTGGGTGTTTTTTGGAAAATTTCTAAAAATCATTTTAGGATGTTTAATTCTAGCATCAGTGTGAAGAAACAGCACATCAATGCCTTCACTGGTTCGATAAATATGGACTAATAATCTGAAACATATTTCACATATTTTCACCCCTTAAGGGATAACAGTTCGAATATCTAATTCCGACATTTGTGGAAGTGAAAATCGTGGCGATGCTTCCTTAAGGAAATGGTATATGTTCGGTTAGTAAAAAAAAACATGTATCCCCTTTTCAGCCCTGAGGGGATTTATTTTCGGAAAATCCTAAAATTACTTTTCGTTTTGTTTAAGTAATCATTTTGAAGCGCAAATCGCCCATATAACTTGGAGGAATCACTATATATTGATAACAAAACAAAAACAGATTTCAAGTCATTTCAACCCTTAGCGGTAGAATTTCAGACAATCATGAAATCACTGCATATATGCATTTGTATGAGTGGCTCATTGAGTATGTATATATTGAATAGGGAAGACAAGGTATTACATCCCGAATGCAGATTTTCGACTGGGAACACGTTGTTATCTGTCTGCCCTGAATTATAACATGCTCTGAAAAATATACATATTAGTCACTGCAAAATATTTTGTTAAAATGAACCTTACCAAATTTTTTTGTAGTGGTTACGAAAATTTTTTTGTAGTCACTGCAAAATTTTATTGGGGACAGCAACATTTTTTTGTGGTCATAACAAAAAAAAAAATTTGGTAAGGTCCATTTTAAAATAATATTTTGCAGTGACTAATAAGTATTTTTTTCAGTGTGAAATGAGGCGCTGCAATGTAGAAGGGACGGAGTGTGGAGGGAGGAAAAACCGGAGCACCCAGAGAAAACCCGCTGGCCAACGACAACATCCACCACGTTTCCTACATGCGAAATATTGGGTCCTGATCCTGCTGGATCGAGTGCTGTGTCATAGGCAACGCCACACTGGTGATATCATACTGCACTCCAACAACAAGCAGGTATAATAATTATTCAAATAAAACTTAACACACCACGTATTTTAAACGGACTAAAAACTGTAAAATTATTTATTCTATGAAAATACTTGTAATATTTAAAACCAAAAAGTGGTGATGAGTGAAGAGAGTAGCGATTGTTGAGAAAACTCACACTATAGTTCATATCACTTGCAGTGCAGTAAAATTGTTAGTGAATTACGTAAAATATTTATGCATTAATAAGTTATAACTAAACGCATGTATACGATATTATATGTTGTGCTGTATAAATGATATCAAAACTCGAGTCCATATCAGCTATCACTACAAAAATCTTTTAGTGACTCGAACTGAAAGGTAGGTATGATCTTCGAAAGAACTGTGCAATGGAAGTGCATGACAGGATTTAGTCTCTTGGACGTACTCCATTGCGATACAGACGGCTGTCAAAGAAAACTAAAGAAAATATAAAAACATAAATAAGTAGAGAATGTTTTAGTTAATAGGACACACACAAAACACAATACTTCATAATTGGAATCGGGTCAAATAAAACAAGGACAAACAAATAATGAATGAAAAATAATAAAAATCAAAAGAAATCCAAGACTCACCAAGGTAGATAACTTAAGTTTGAGGTCTGCTTTGGCAAAGGGACAAACAGAAAATAATGGCTGACCCACAAAATAAAAATAAACTTGAAATACAGGAGCAGGTTACGACGTCAGTACCTACTAAAGAAGATTCTTACATCTCGGAGTCGTAAATATCTTCTTAGCAGATCTCAGTCACTCTGTATAAAGCATAATAATCCCACACGTTCTTGTAAAACATTGCTACTAATGGTACCTATTCATGAAACATTGTTCTCCCATATTTTATTATGTCTGGTTCTCGGCTTTGATATCATTTGTCCAATGAACTAAAGACGTGCTCAAGTCTAAGCAGTTTCAAACGTTATTTCAAACCACATTCTATGTAAAGTAAACCCCTTGTTGAGATGAGGTACGGTACTAGTAATATTTTATTCGTTTGTAATTGTATATATATATTTTTTGTTTTTGTTTGATGTGTTTAGGATTTATAGTTAGCCCAAAATCTGCATTTTTATTAGGCATGCAATTTCTTTAATTTACTGTTAACTTCACATAGCATCATCGTATTATTCTTGTGAGTTACATTTTTATTGTATTTTATCATGTAATCCATACACGGATAAATTTCTGCGAATGTAGTCGTAACACTATGTTGTTAGATTACACACGTATTTGGAAAGTACGCTCAGTGCTAGTATTTTAACTAATGGGGGATTTTCTTCCCAATTTTTTCACTCTACAAATTTCTATCATTCTGTTTTTTTTTTTTTTTTTTTTAAGTTGCAGTGATATGGCAGTTTAACACCGTACACATTTTCTGGTATTTTTTTTTTTTTATCATTTTAAAGCTTTTATTACGTCTTGTCAAATTAATTTTGTATTTTAGTGTAGATTGACGTTATAGTTCTACTTATGTGTTACTCACGTATGTTTTAATTGTATAGACATGGTTAAATGAAGAGAATGCGGAAACCATAAAACTGCCGCAAATAAAGTCATTAAATAAATTACTTTCCTGCAAAGCAACTATACTTGCAGAATTAACTTATAATTTTGTGTGACCAACATTTTTCCATACATTCTAATGAGTGACAATTAACTAATTCCTATTTGTAGTGCATGTGCCAAATTGTATTTTATTTTTAGATAGTATACATGATGTTTGGTAATTATAGGTACAAACGAAAGAGTTGTGTCGAGGACGATGAAATAAATAAATAGTGCTAGTAAACATAGGCCCGGAAAAAACGGTTTTCCCGTTATCGGTCTTGGCTTGCCAATACCATGGCCTCCCAGGTCCCCCGACTTGAACAGTATTTTATTTTTTATGCGGGGATATTTAAAAGTTTTGGTGTATGCCAGCCATGTTGATAGTGCCCACGAACTACAGGAATGCATAGTGGATGGTTGCCACTGCATTCGGAACACACCTGGAATTTTCGAGCGTGTACGAGCATTGATGCGAAGACGTGCTGAAGTCTGCCATCACATGAACGGCGCCCATTTCGAACACTTGTTGTAATGTCTTCGTCCACATGTGCTGCATTTTGACGTTTTGATTCTAGGAGACACTGGTATTATAGCTTTCCTGTCGTGACATGTAATGTGTCATATTGGGAAAACCATTGGTGTTCCGTAACTATGTTTATTAACATTATTTGCTTGCTTTATCGCCCTCGAAACACCCCATTCGTTGTTATGTATACTTACCAAACATCATGTTTATTTGCACGCCCTCGGACAGCACGATGGCTTGGTAAAGATATTCGTGGTAAAAGGGAAGGAGTCAACAAGGACCAGTATTAAGAATCCCTGCCGACATTCACATAAACTGAATTAGGAAAACCCTAGTAAAGCCTAAATCAGGATGTCCGGAGCCGGGACCGAACTTAGGTCTTCCTGAATGCAAGGCGAGTGTTTTACTACTGCTCTACCACGCCAGGATATAGTTGAAGCTTTAACATATAAAGCGTAATATCTTATAAGTTTTAGTACCTTTCTCTTCAAGTTCCCAGCTATTTTCTGACGTTTCAAACACAGACGATAAAGCTGAGAAGAAAAATGTTCCGAAGTATCCTGGAGCAAGCTGTTTACTGTTTCTGACAGCATATTTACTTCGGAGAATAGCTTTCCTTGAATGCGAGACATAAAGTCTGCACTGACAAATGTGAGACGTAATGTTGAATGGGCATCTCAGTTCGTGCTGGAAAAATTCTGTCCCCTCTCCTCTCCTTTTTCCCGCCCATATTGCAATTGCATAAAAGAACCAGTCTGAAATGAAGAATAAACTTCTTCTATCTCTCGCTGTCTTTTGTTTCCGCGCGTCTTACAAACGCGTCATCGTCCTCGAGAAGTTGTTTTGGTTGTGTGAAGTTCGCCCAAGTTTCTTTGATGTGCGGAGACTTGCAAGGTTAACACCTGAATGCATTGTCTGAACTTCCAGTCAGACTGCGTTGTTCACGAAAAAAAAAAAAAAAAAAAATCTGTAGCAAGAATGTAGCAAAGGGTTATGTCAGAAAGCTTGGTTAGATAACTGGGGCAAGCGTGCATGCACCTAAAATGTACGTTTTCAAAGGCGTGTGACAGTCGAATGCGGTTTTACACGTTAAAAATGTTGCGACGCGCTGACCCGAATTCACTCACGTAGTGTAGAGTTGAAGGACGCGGGATCTGAAATTATTTTTATTTTATTAGATTTTACGTCTCGTCGACATCGAAGCCATAAGAGACGAGAGCTCACGACTGGACTCAAGAACACGAAGTGGAAGGGGAATCTACAAACTAAAAAAAAAAAAAAAAAAAAAAAAGTAAAATTTACAAACATTGTCTTTGTAGTTTTACAAATCCATATAAAAGTTCAAAGATTTATTTATTTATTTTATTTTATAACGTACAAATTCAGCCACAGGCTTTTTTACAATTGTTACGTAGTTAGAAACAATTCACATTAATGAACAAATGTTAATTATGAATATTACAATATTATTACAAAAGAATTGCATTAAACTTATGGTTGTGGGCATTTCAAGGTTTTAAAGTATAATTGTAACATTACATTAAACAAATAATTACTAAAATGTTAATATTTTGAATAAAACAGATAAATACTAACCTATGAATAGGGGGAAAATATATAAAAATAACAATGTCAAGATTCTCCTTGTATAAGCATTGGTTTATAACGTTACAAAATAGCGTCGGAATAGACCTCTGTGTGATTTTCCATGGTCTCCCGAAATCGTTCCAGACGCATGCTAGGATGTTTCAATAAAAGGGCTATAAAGAACACCATTTCAAGCTGTTTAAGAGGGCAGTGCGAAAGCAATAATGCAGGTTAAACAAATCGATTTTGCTTGTTTTGTCTATAATATTACAAAGGAATTTCTTGTACTTATACCGACAGTTCCTGCCCTGAAAATAAATGACAAGGCATTTCTTTCTAGTTTCACGTACTCGTGTAAATGTACAAAAATGACCATCGCAAAATGATTCGTTCATAAAGTCCCAAGGTTTTTCTTTGTAAAAAGCGTAGGGAAAATTTGTAGTGCATCAAAATCAAAGTTGCGCGGTAATAACATAGTTATACAAAATCACATATTGCGTAGCGTATTTTTCTGGAATAAGATAATTTTCATAATGAATGCATACCTTAAAATAAAAAATGGGAATATCACTGGTCTTACTGTACAGTCTGTTGAGTATATAAAAATAAACTGAAATCAAATACCTTCGAAGTCAAGGCGGCCTAAGTGTAACATGACCTAGGTGCGGAGATGCGGGTTCAAACCCGAACGCCCCTATTATATATATATATATATATATATATATATATATATATATATATATATATATTCATGTAATATATGCTTATTTTTTAACAGGTTTAGTTATTTAATATGTAAGTTATGTGCCATTTCTATAATAAAACGAGTATTTAAAACTTAATTTTTTACCTTGTTGCAATTACAACCACAAATTTTACAACCATATAATTTATATTTCTTTACAAAGACAGTCTAAGAAGTTTTACAAGGAATTTCTTTGGAAACTGGGTAAGAGTACAAAAAAAATTTTTACTGTGTACCATGGTTAATGTTAAGAGGAGTTTAACAGCTGCAGGAATTTCAACATGTTTGTCGCCTTACGCGTGTATCTAGCATTGTACGTTAGGCCGATATTGCGGGGAGCCAACGTACAGCTCTGACCCTTTTGTTGTTTTGCAGGTCAGCAGTTTACGTAGGAAGGGCAGGGGTTTTGCAGAGGTGGGGATGACGCATTTTTTCGGCTCAATATATTATATTGTTACAGTGCATCAAGCGAATGCATATAAATCATATAGGGTGAAAAAATTTCACTTCCTGTAAAATATCGGCCATGAACAATGAAAATGATAGGTAACCTTACCAATTTATATGTTTCCGGTAAAACTGTTGCTTTATTTTCTGCTAATTGTTAAACTGTCACAAATACTGCTCTTTGTATTGGTTAACTTTACAACGAAATTTTGTAAACAGACAATCCTAGTTGTAGGTATATTTTCTTGATAGCATGCCAAAATCGATTTGTTTAACCTGCATTATTGCTTTCGCACTTCCCTCTTAAATAGCTTGAAATGATGTTCTTTATAGCCCTTTTATTGAAACATCCCAGCTGTCGTCTGGAACTACTTCGGGAGACCGTGGAAAGTCACACACCGACACTACAAGTTCTGTAGTAACGACACGACTAAAGTAAACGTATTTGTTTAGAACGTTGGTTATGCAATTTTTTGTTACTTTTGTAATTACTAAAATCGTGTTGAAATTTTTTGTAAATTACTTATGACTGTATTCTCCTCCAGCAAATAAAATAATAATTTAAAAATGCTATTACAAAACAAAAATTTTAAAGTTTCGTAATTATTTATGTAAATTAAACCGATGTGAACAAAATGACATTTCTTGATTCGATGTAATGAACACTTTTATAAATTTATGTTACAGACATTTTGGAGCAGGCATAAATAGAAAATATCCTATAATTTTCCTTTTTCAGAAATCATTTTAATCAGATAAGACACTTTTACATGTCAGAGTTTAAAAATGTATCACAGAAGTTATGGAATATTATTCCAGTGTGAATAAATTCATTTCCGTGCTTCAGTAAGTTTCCAATGTCTGTTCACCACAAAACAATATAATTGTGATGTAAGTGTTATTATGCATGCTATTTTTAAGGCGATGCGTACATGAAAATTAGCGACTTAATCTGAAGGTTTATGCTAAATATTAACGCTGATTCATCAGAAATTTTTAGCAATTTCAGTTGTATTAATTTATGATTCGTTAAGTGTAAAATTCAACACGTAGTGTCAGGCCGACGCCACCTTTAACTAAATAAGTAAATGATTTAGTTAAATCGCCTTAAAGCCTTGTAAGGTTTTTTCTAGCATTACTTACATGCGTGAAGTTCCGGATGGTCAAGCATTTAATGCTATTTGTGGCCCGAGGCTGATGTCCTTACGAGCTAGTTTCCAGTCGCATATTGCTCGTCATGCCGTGACGTAGTGCTCGGATCCTCCAAGCGAATGTGGGCCTAATAAGATCTTGCTCAATTCCACGCAGAGGGCGGTGTCGTCAGAAACTCTACGAGGATAGGAAGGCAAGATTCCTCCTTCTCTTTCTCTCTATCTCTTTCTCTCTCTTTCTCTCTCTCTTTCTCTCTCTCTCTTTCTCTCTCTCTCTTTCTCTCTCTCTCCTTCTCTCTCTCTTTCTCTCTCTTTCTCTTTCTCTCTCTTTCTCTCTCTCTCTTCCCCCGCGGTCTGCCTTGGGATACGACATCGTACGATAATCTTCGCAAAACGGTCACAAGGTAGAGCTTGATGCTAAATTTTATCTGTCGATTCTCTGCAATAACTTCTGTTGTAAAATATTTTGGCAAATATGACAATGTTGAGTCATAGATAAATAGAAGATATTTGTGATGAATTTTGGAGATCATAATAGTGTTATATGTTCATCTTATATTGGACTTGTAATTATTCTTGAAAGTTAACCTATAAGTTCCTTGTAATGATTCTGCATGACGAAGTAATGAAAGAATCCGTTATAGTTTATGTCAAGCAATTTATCAGGAATATATCTTATGTCTTTTTAGAGAGAACGATTTGATAATTCAACCTGAATTAATGTCATGGCTCGAAAACAATAATTCAAAAATATTTTCAAACATTCCCCTTGAGGCCATGACCCATCATTTATTTCAAATAGTTGCAAATAAATCGAATATTGTTTTAACCAAATGCTTTGAAAAAGTTTGAGACTGTTTACAGTCATACAATACACAATTTTGGCAGTGCGTTTTTCAAAATAATGTACCATTTGCTAGCAAAAAAATATTCTGCTTCATTTTGGCTTATTTTGACAACTGAATATGTGATACTTCAGGGGCAAAAATCTAAAAATCTGTTTGATGTGTTGTAACAGAAAAATTCAGCTACAAACGCTGATATATAAGTGTTAAAACTGTAAGATGAGTTTCTGATATATGTATTAATTCGAGTTAAAATAAAATTATTTTTTAAACCACTGCAAAACTAAAGATCGAGGCATTAAGGCTAACGCACTTGCTACAGTGAAACTTGCGTCATTCGCCGAGATATTATGTCACACAGGTGACACGTCGCTGTTGTCTTACTTACTAAATCTCGTAAACCTATGATTTATATGTTAATAATCAAATTTTGTTTCACGAGAACCACTGATTTTTAGTGGTTCTGGTACAACTTGTTTCGAAGCGTTTTGAGAATATCTACAGCTATGATTCGTGATTATTATCAGAGTGCATTTATGTAGAGACGTCGCTCAATTCACTGTGCCAAACAAAGTCAATGTTACTGTGACATCATACAGTACGTCTGTGACTAGCGGATAGAACGCCTAGACGCTCAAAGTTAAAAACATCGAGTCATTAACCAGGAAGAAGAGTTGCAGATGTACACTTATCTCTGAAACAAAGTTGGTGCAGAATTATTTCCACAAAAAATTACTGGCTCATCAAACCGAAGAATTTTTACTGTAGGAACTCCGTTTAGTAAATTACTTCACTATGTATACATTTTAAAATTGACTATCTGAAAGGAAGAGCTTTATGCATGAAATGTCTGTACGAAAAACTATATTAGCTCTATTTATGTAAATTTTATCGTTACAATTTAGATACTTAAATCATTAAACCAAAATTTTACCTGGTTTCTCTGTGCCACAGTATTCCTTACAAAAGAGTTATCTTGAATAATTCGACCGCCCAGAAAAATGGATATTTATTGTGGCTCACACACTTCTTCCGACATTTTCTTTCTCAGTGCAGTCGTACAAGAATTTCGTGCCCAGAAACCAGGTGAACGTACAATTAAAACGCAATTGATTTCTGTCATCTTCCTTGATAATGAAATTCCATATATTCAATTATTTCATGCTCATCGTTAACATGAAAATAACATACGATGTGTAATTTTGTCAGGATTATCCTCACTTACGCTATGCTACTGTTATCCTGGTATTCGAACCGCATTTATTGCCGAGATACTTTTGGAATTTCGACTGCTAAACGCGCGGTAATACGGCATTTTCAAACGGATATTAATCTCTGAACACTTCCATTTAGATGTCAAAGTTTAGTGCAAGCCAGCTTAAATGAGGGCAGTAGATTCAGCGCACGTTTATACGTGTGTGATTTATTCATTGACCGGTTTTAAATTCTGCATACACTCATCCAAGAGGAAATATGCGCCAATAATTCCTGCACTCGGAATTCATTTAACGTATCTCCTGCGAAACCGTCGTAATTTATTATGTATGATCAGAAGTATAGATCGCGTAAATGTTTAGTACAGTGGTGACTTCTGTAATAGGCATCAAACAGATTGCAGTAACTGTATTGTTATGTATACCGAGAAAAGTCAGGATCCCTAATGCCTGGTTGTTTGGGAAGAATTGTAGAGTAGATTTAAGTGTCAAAAGTGACCGAATTCAGTTTATGCCATCAAAATTAACTACATGCCAATACATATGTTTTGATATAACAACTAATTCCCAATATTTTTCAAATATAGTTAGTTCATGATCGTCAAAAGATTGCATGTTCCATATGTGCGCATAATCTTGCAGTTCTGTTTTTTTTTTACTCGAAAATATATTTTTGGCACTTAGATCATTTAGAGTACCACTCTACAATTTTTGTATACAGACGTCGCAACAGAGATCTCGCCTGAAAGTAAAACGGAAAATCACTTACGAAAAAAACGTTTGTACTCTAAACTTGAATCATTGGGAAAAGAACACCTTCGGTGTTATTCCAGTCGTATCGGTAAAAACAAAAGAAGAGAGCAATTGAAGTTAGTGAAACCCGTACTGATTTTTCTAGTGATTAAATGGCACTGACGGAAAAGTAACTTCCACTTAGTCTCAGTAGATTTCCCATGCCTGTTGACTACTTTTCAGTGGATTCCACAGATTTATCAGTCAGAAACGTAATCTGAATCTGTCAGGTTAAAGAATATTTTTTAACTAAAGAGTTGCAGTTGAGATATATTTTGACGAGTACGCTGCTTGTAACCAGGTTAGTTCTTGTAAACAGTAAACTACTTCCCGGGTGATTAGTGGTATATTTACTAACCAACAATAACCCAGAATAATTGTATAAACTTTCACGAACCAGGTTAATCACACTAGGAGACGCCAATGATTATTCCATGCCTACAGTTCTGACCATAATATTAATGTATTTGCAGCATGTGCTGGGTTGTGGGCACTGTGAATGGATGGGTAAGCTGGAATTTCAGTTATTAACGTTTAATTTACCATATCAACTGATTCGGATTAAAATAATAGCGTCAAGCGTTTTTTTTTTCACCACGTGGGGGGTAACTTTGTGGCACTTGTAATGTTTATTTGCTGGTTGTTTGGTAAAAAAAATTAAACCTATAATAGATGTTTTTAATAATTTTGTAATACTCAATTAGATTTAAATATTTCTTACAAGAATTTATTAAATATAAAACATTTCGAGTGGCAGAAAGTCATCTTACGCTCTACGGTAGCGTAGTTGTTTCTGCAACGACCAATGACGGTGAAGATTCTGTGTTCGAAGCTAGGGACAACCCTTGGGGCGTAATTGCGAACTTGTAGCATTGTAATGAGTTGACGAATGGCAAGTCGTTACATTTAATTATTTATGTACGGGAGTGGCAGTTGGCGCAGTGGTTAGAACGCTCGCCTCTCACCAAGGTGAACTGATGGGTTCGATCCTCAGCGGGGTCGGTTCTCGGATTTTCTCATGTATGGTGCCGAATGATGGCGCCGATCGGCGGGTTTTCTCGAAGATTTCCCATTCCCTCCGCCATTGTCAGTCCGGTGCCTCTCCATTGTGTAGCTTCATCTCATGTAATTCTCCAGGGAGATCAGACGCCTACGTGCGCCCAGTAGTAAGACTGCAATTCGGAATGTTCTTCACATACAATATTAATTTACCATTTATGCACGAGTGAATAAAACCGCTCTATTAAGGGGTATTGGAAGGTAACATGTCGAGCTAACGATTGGAGTTCTCAGTCGTTAATAAAATATTAACTACTCGTAATAATTATATGAAATATTTTTCCCAGTAGATAATTTATTAACAGACGTATATTTATGCAACGCTAGGCGGTGGTATGTCTGTTTTCGAGTAAAAAATTTAAAAACGGTCTTTGGAAAAATAGGGAATAGAAACCACAAAAACCATTACAATTTAAAAATAATTATTTTTTATAATTTTAAATATCATAATTTCCATGTCTCTGTAATAACCAAATTTTAAAATATACTCGCGTTTTGATTTGAAAGTAATTTTAGTCTCTGAAATATTCTCGCGCAAATGTTTACGGATGTTAAAATTATTTTCAAAGCTAAACTGGAGTATTTTCTAAATTCGGTTGTTATATATACCTGGAAATTATATAATTGTTGATCATAAAAATTACATTTTTCCAATTGTATGGATTTTGTGGCTTCAAGTCCTTATTTTCCTAAAAACCGTTTTTAATTATTTTACTCGAAAGCAAGGCTTACTGCCACCTAGTGTTGAATAAACAGACCTCCACTCATATTATATCTACTCGGAAAAAATCTCATCAAATTGTGATGAGTAGTCCAGAGTTTATCTAAGATTAAGTATGTTATTCGTTCGATCGACATCTTACCTGTCCGTACCCCTTAGAAATCAATTGAATTCCATCGTCAGTGCAGTCCACCGTTACACTTCGTTCGGAATAGTGCAGTTGCAGATATCGGTAATCAGGCCCCAGAGTGTAAATTGTAATTATTCATCTATCATACAGTCTTCGTCGTACGACATTAAAATTTCCGGTGGTAAATCACTCTCCGTAACTCGTGTATTGTAATCATGTGTAACAGGTGAAGTGTAAGATACGGGGTCCATGTGTCTCGAATGTATAATAATAAATTAATAAATTAAAACTTCTAGGTGAATTGTCACGCTGTGAGATTAAAACTAGGGCAGGACAGATAAGGTAATATAAGTTAAGGACTCCAGACACCTAACTTACAGACAAGAAGTTCTAAAGGAAACCAAAGTACAAATAAATCACTGTTAAACTAATCAATTCAAAAATTAACGGTTTTAAGAAAGTATTATTCTTTAAATATCTTTAAGAATATTACCATATGAAAAACGTTATTTTAGTTGCTAATACACAATGCCTTACAATTGTATATATAAAAATGCACATTCCAGGAAAAATTCCTTGCTGAAATTGTTATTAAAACTTCCCATCTCGCACAACATTTCTTTTTTAAAAAAAATCCTTTAAATGTCCGCTGAGAATAAATTCTTTTTTCCATTGTTTTTACATTTAACTTCCTTGACTATACAAACTTTGTAGGAGTAGACACAGCGGCTGTTTGAAAGGAAACGTCTGGGTATTTACGCCTGGAGAACTGCAGATAGGCCACCCCACTAACCTGGAGAGATTTGCGGGTCTGTAAATTCACTAGGGGCAAACAGAAAGACATCACTTAATTTGAGAGAAAACGTGAATTGAATGGGACCATATTAAGAAATCGTCACGAAGCCGAGAACAAAGATACAAAGAAAAACCAAAACAGTTGTGTGGACTAGCAGCAGTGGAAAAGCATTGACGAACTGAATATTCGCAGACTCCATTCTAGAAATCACTGCGACTAATATGTACTCGTGTATCTGATACAAGCCCTGGAAGACATGAACGGCACAAGCTGTATCACTAAGATGGGATTGTTTGTTGGTTATTGGTACTAACCGGCATTATATATATATATATATGTGTGTGTGTGTGTGTGTGTTTTCTCCGTTATGTTACGGTCATGATCCATCATTTCTATTTTTTTCTCGATAATTATTTTTATTCATAAACGAAAGCAGAAATCAGAAATATTATTTAACATCTTTGTAAAAAAAACTGTATATACTATGGTAACTATTTTTTCAAGACAAAATACACAACGGTTCCAGTTGATTATGCAATTAAGTAAATTTCCACTTATGAGCGAATTAGCCAAATCTATATGATTATTGTGCAGAAAAAAAATTATAGTACGTAGTAAAAATATTGTTCAACATATCTGTGCAATAGTTTTTGATATCTGCTCTCGTGTATTATTTAAAAAATAACTATCGTGAAAGCACTAGGTATGCATGTCCTTAAGGAGCCTCCCTACCTGCGCTTCAAACGCTTTGCAGGAGTTACGGTTATTCTTTTTACGGAACTATCAAACGCTCATTGGATTTGTTAATATACGGTAAGAAAATACACTTCAAACTATGTCCCTATAGTTTTAAGAATTCGGTACGTTAATTAGAAACATTATCTTCGGGCCCCTCAAAATGGCTAAAAATAGCGTTTCCTGACTGCCGTATCTGGAAAAAGAAAAACAGGATTTTAAAACCACAACTATATAGAAACAAGCGTTAGACTTTGAACTACGCTGCCCATAAATAAAATAATGTGGTCATAGTTTAAAGTCCCATAGGAAAAAGGATAATAGTAAATCACTGCACTCCGGCTGAGTAGCTTGTACGGAGAGGCGATAATACATTACATACGCCAGTCAACGACAACCTTACAGCTCCTGCCTCTCACACACAAACGCAATGTATCTAGGGAGGCCCCTTAAGGGCGATCTACACCTAAAAGTTCGTAATTTTATAACTGCAGCAAACTAGGTTCAGCTTTTACACTTTAAATTAACATTAATTTCCACAAATAAAATCTTTTTCGGTACCTCAGATTTTATATAAACTCATGTCAAAGCAGCAATTTTACTATTTTCGCTACTCACCAAAAGTAAAAACTATTATAACGATACAAATGTAATAAATTAGAGTGAAAGTAAATGTATCAAGCTACATAATGACACATTTGTAAATTAACATAAGAATAGTTTGTATTTCAACAAGTCTTGAATGTACCTAAGTTTTCGGATATCTTTAAGTACCTGTATTCTAAAAATAATAATAATTTTCACGTGAAATAACAGAAGTGTCGTTATGTAGCTTAATACATTAATTTCACCCTAAATCATTTCATTCGTATAGTTTGAATAGTTTTTACTTTGGATAAGAAGCGAAAATTGTCAAATCGTTATTTTGACATGCGCTTGCACCAAAACTATGGAACCTATAAATGTTTCATTTGTGGTACTAATATGTATATTTCCGGTGCAGCGTCCACGCAACACAGCCTGTGCTTGTGACTAGGCGACACTGTGAAGTGTGTCTAAGCTAGACGGCAGTGGGAGGGTAGAGCCAGTCAGAACCAACCAGCGACATCTGATTCGCACAGAAGTCTTCAAGACCAGATGTCTTCCTAGTCGTGCATCTCTGGAGCGTGTAAGTCCCCTGCGAGTCAAACTTCAAGACTTGCCGAGGGCGGGGATTTACCTCCTCTGCAGAGCTGCTTTGTCGAGCCGACCCCGTGTTAAACTGCCAGCCACTTAGAAGACAACTTACTGTGCCCTGGAGCTCTTCCCAAACTGTGTGTGACATCACATTAAGCCTAAGTGCTCTGGCTGCCAAGATTGCAGCCACAGAGTTTAAATAGCAACACAACTTTAAGAGTGAGTGATAGTCATCACCTTGAATTTTTGTATTTTGTGCCATAGCTTTTCTTCTGGGTAATTTTTGGGAACTTTAACCTAACTACGAAATAGAATAAACATTGATAGAATTTTAGACACCGTAAATATGTTTTGTCGATACTGTTGTTACAGACAGAATTGCAATTAGAAAATTATGGTTACTTTCTTAACAACAATTCGCTATGTAACAACAGTTACGGAAAATACAGATTTATGGTGTCTACAATTCAGTCAATATGTATTAAATTCTGCAGTTAAGTTAAAATTCCATGAATTCAGCTGGAAGAGAAGTTATGACAGAAAACAGAAAAATTCGTAACGTTCTTCTGAAAAAAAAAATATGTTTTGAAGATTTGTCTGCAAAAATGTCTTAAACCAGTCCTTAATAAATGTTGCAACGAGAAAGATTTTTAAAATGCATACGTATTTTTTCATAATTTCTTGAGCAGTGTACAAATTAAAATCATGTTTTAGATACAAGGTAATACAAATAGCAGTGTCGTTTCTCAAATTTTGCTCAATTTTTTTCCTTCAAAACTGATCTGTTGAGAAGTGAGCTGATTTCTTGTTTAAACTCTGTGATCGCAAGCTAGACGAAACAAGAGTGCTTAACCTGCTTACTGAAGTGTGCAGATTTAGCAAGATACAGGATAAAAATTCAGGAAATATAGCTGTATATAGCTGTTATGTTGCCAGCAGTGGTGTCTACAGGATGTATCAATACAGAGGTTTCAAACTTTCAGGAGATATGGAGTACACCCAGACGATGGGAAATATCATAGAAATGCATGATCAGAAACGCTTTCCTGGCGCCGTAGTGACGAAACAAAACAAAAGAAAGAATACGAACAAGAGGAGAAAACATGTTTATTATTCTTAATACAACAAAAAACTACGAGAAAAGAACATAAAAAAAACATTATTCGTCATCACCAGCTAAAGACTTCCCGGTATTATTGCTGTATTAAATTTGCACGACACAAATAAATTTCGTGAAGCAACCGACGCGCAAACACGACATAGTTTCAAACCTCGGGCCACCGCAGACGTGATATATCTCACGTTGAAGGCTGGTTGTTGTTGCCGTCAGCCGGCGGTACCTTGCTGCTGAAATAACGCGGTTTACACGCGACAATCCATTACGAATGTGCTACAGTCAAGCGATCGTTTCCGTCAGCGCCTAGAGTATGAAGAAAGACTTGTCTGCACCAACATTGAGTACTTTTAACTCCAGAGACAAAATAAGGGTGTTATAAGTTTAACCTGTGTATCTGTCTGTATATCTGTGTGTCTGTCTGTGTATCTGTCTGTGTATCTGTGTGTCTGTCTGTGCATCTGTGTGTCTGTCTGTGTATCTGTGTGTCTGCCTGCCTGTGTATCTGTGTGTCTGTCTGTGTATCTGTCAGTGTATCTGTGTGTCTGTCTGTGTATCTGTGTGACTGCCTGCCTGTGTATCTGTGTGTCTGTCTGTGTATCTGTCTGTGTGTCTGTATGTGTATCTGTGTGTCTGTATATCTGTCTGTCTGTGTATCTGTCTGTCTGTGTATCTGACTGTCTGTGTATCTGTCTGTCTGTGTATCTGTCTGTGTATCTGTCTGTCTGTGTATCTGTGTGTCTGTGTATCTGTGTGTCTGTGTATCTGTCTGTCTGTGTATCTGTGTGTCTGTCTGTGTATCTGTCTGTCAGTGTACCTGTGTGTCTGTCTGTGTAACTGTGTGTCTGTCTGCCTGTGTATCTGTGTGTCTGTCAGTGTATCTGTGTGTCTGTCAGTGTATCTGTGTGTCTGTGTATCTGTCTGTCTGTGTATCTGTCTGTCTGCCTGTGTATCTGTGTGCCTGTCTGTGGCATCGTAGCTCCTAAACAAATAAACCATTTTTTCAAAGGTGACTTGATCGAGATGGTTCATAGCAATGATTCAAGGAAATCTGTTAAGCCGTTTAAAGGTCATCAGCTCTTTTATAGTAGTTAAGTGAATGTGAGCAATTCTGCTGGTTTAATAAATTTGAAATTTAGTATCCTGTGAGTCGGAGGGTTTCAAATTTTTAATTTAAGTCTTCACTTGTTAAGGTCTCTGATCGCCTATATTTACATCCACTGAGTTGACACGGGGACTCAATAGATAAGTTAGTTAATTATCTTAGGACTAATTTCAAATGTATTATTTTCAAGCAAGTGTGTTACGTATTAAATTATAAATTTAAATATCGCCCAGCACATAAAACGATCCCTTAAAAAGTAAAAATAATAATAATCACAAACGATTATTGGCCTTTAAATTCGTACCGGGACCACTAAGTAATCAAAATATATAGTTAAACAGCAAACTTGAAACAGAAACATTAACTACAGCAAAGCTTACGTACGTTGTGTAAATATATGCGACAATTCTAAATGATACAAACAATGCTTAAATTATGCAACATTTAAATTCAACTTTCGGATATATAAGATAATTTGTGGATTTTTTATTGCTTGCATTGCTCTATTCTGTTTCAATTCATAACTAATTGTTTGTTTAATTAACGGTCCCCTGGCGTATTGAAGGGTGAATACTAATTTGTATACATATTACTTGCTACTATTAATGGGTGTTACGTAACTTTTTAATTTAAGCATTATTTGTAGCTTCCTAAACTTGTCAGTGTCGAATAAAATAATATTTACACGTTATACAGTTTGAAAGACTTTAAAGTATTTGGTGTTATGTCACTCTCATTCATACTCTAGCACACAAGCAATGACAAGTATTAATTATACACTTAATAATACTTTAAATATCAAAATTTTCAACTTAAAAAATAAATAAACAGCGCAATGTGAATGAAGTTTTATGGCAAGCAATATTTACGTTATAAACTACTAATATAATTTAATTCGTATTATATACGTGTATAATACTTGTTATGAAAACAACGCATGCTAAGCCTGTGTTTGCTAGTAACGACTATACAATTGCACAGAATTACAAACACTACATGCATACGCACAGCATCAGGTCCAGGTTGTCACACAATTGCACTACCATCGGATTTACAATCATATACAGTACAGTAATGCTCCTTTTCACATTTAAATATGTAAATCTATTAAGCTCTCAATTAAATAAAGTATTGAAATCGGTTCATCCGTTAGGGAACTACGCCTCATACAGACAAACAAATTTATAACACCTCTCATTCTTGGCCGGAGGTTAAAACTGTATTAAGATAATTCCTAAAAAAAAAAAAAAAGTACGTATTATCGTAATATGAAAATTTTAAAATCACAATTACATAAAAACATACGAACATAAATAGTTAGGTAGGTAATCCCAGAACTGAGTGAGTAGAGGACCGAGAGACTTTTGCTAGTTTATTTGAACGCGAGTGAACGTACTTAAGTTATACACAGAGCGAGTTAAGGGCTGTTCACACAAAGCTTGCAGCCACATAGATTAAATTCGTAATCAAAGTTAAAATAATGTCGTTCTTAATTGATAATTTTTGACGATTTCTTGTTTGAAACAAAATTGTGTTTTTATATATTCGAATGAATGACGTCTATATCATACAGACTAACTGCCAAATAGGACGTTTGAACTGACACGCGTGCGTTCTTATAAATAAACAAACGTGGTCCAAAGTTCTTTGCAAAATTTGATACTTTTACTGTATGATTTTAAACTTGTAATTCTCAGTCTACTTTACACGTACTGGATAGTTCAGGACTGAGTTAATTTTTGTAATACGTTAACTCACAAAAAGCAAGCCGTAAATAGATTTTCACCTTGTCCGTAAAGTGAATATAGTGGTGCGAGTAATTCTGCACTGAGAATATGCTTAACAATTATACTTCTTTAAAAATTAATTTTAAAATGAAATGTTTAATGTAAAACTAAGACAGTTTAAATAGCGTCCAAAAATTAAAGATCAGAAGGTTCTGTTTCATTTTATTAAAATAAATTTTATTTTAAAGTTAATTTCTCAAGATATTGTAACATTCACTGTGTACATGATTCACGAGCAAATCTTTAATACATAAATAAATGTTTGTTTGTTCGTACGTGTTCTGTGCGTTCCGTGCGATGAATCTTTGTTTGGTGAGTTGTTTTGGGTGAGGCCTCGAAGGTTTCTGGAAAAAGAAAAGGTAAGGCAAAACGGAGTGTAAAAGCATAACAGCATACGTAAAAAGGTTAAATCATTTAAGATATTATTTGTGAGGAATTTTTAAGATTATAATAGTGTTACATGTTCATGTTATACTGGACTAGTAATCAATCTTGAAGGTTAACCCAGGTTAACCTATAATTCCGTTGCAATGATTCTGCATGAAAAGTTAATGAAAGATTCCATTATTGTTTATATCAAGTAGTTTATCAGGAACATATCCTATGCCTTGCCAAAGAGAAAATTTTGACAATACAACTTGAATAAATGTGATGGCTCGGAAACAAAAATACAAGAAAATTATGTGAGACTCGCCCTTAACATGTTTGTACCATTTAGAACTTTTCCAAACTTTGTTTCGGGTGTTATCGAATTAAATTGTAAAACTCTACGATCGAAGTCGTGGGTACAAGAGTGATTTAAACGTATATTTGATTTACATTTCACAAATTATCACTATACAAATATCAGCTCACTCCGTGCTGACTCAACCAATATGCGGGGAGCAGTAACAGCCACTTGGCATCGCGAGGGTTGGTCGGCTGCAAGGTCCCTTCGTCAACCATCCCTTCTGTACTTGCGTGCCCTTTCCACGTTACCCAGAGATACTTTACTCCCCCTCCTCCCCACCGGCCCGGTCACACCGCTTTTGTGCATTCTCCGGACCGAAAATGACGCGCGGACTTCGCCCGCCCCTCGAGGCTCGCGGCCTTTAGCTAAGGGCGAGCCTTTTTAATGGGCCGGATATGATTTACGTCCCTCGCGCCCTGCCAAGCGCGCCAAATAACTCGCTGATAAACGATGCCCGCCCGCCGGCATGTGTGATTCACGTTACGTGCGACGTAGCGACCTCACCCCTCGCTGTCATCTTTCTTCCAGCGTGTCCCACATGGCGTGTGCGAAACACCCTCGTGTTTTATTGTGCGACACACCTGCTCTTTTCTTCCTCTCAGAATTACTGCTCTCGTGTTTGTTTGTTTGTTTGTTTGTTGTGACAGCATGCCGACAGTCGTTAATAACACTTGGCGTGTACTTCTTCACAGAATCTGGGAGGCTTGCTCGGCTCTCCAGCAACCCAGAGTGTGGACTGATGAAAAGTAAACAAGCAAAAACATACCGATAATTCATAATAATAATATCTTAAGACCCCGGATTTTTTGCGAAAATATTTCTGAACTAACCTATTTCAATATCTTAGTTCCACATCTGCAGTTCTGCTTCTTTGTGTAAAGACCTTTATCATAGGCAGCGGCGTCATTTCAGGTTTTTCTTGGGGGGGGAGCAAGATTTTTTTTCGGCGACAGTGGCCTTGTTGCATCTTTTTTTATTAATTATAAGCATGTATAAATTAGAAACTTTAATAATAGAACTCCAATTCTATGTGCTTAAGGTAGCACTATTTAAATAACAAAATACAAAAAATATACTTCATACATATAAAATTCTAAATCTAGAGGGGCATTTGCCACTCCCCTGCCCCTCCCACCATAATGACGCCCCTGCTCATGTGATTCTACCAATCAGAATATGGTTACTGCGATCAACACACGTCCGTGGTTTATAGTAAGACGTTAAGACAAGTGTTAGTTAAATTCAGCCAATCACTGGGCGTGAAGCAGGGACGCAGATGTTCATACGAGGAACTGAAGCAAACTGATACAGAAATATTTTCACCAATAAACAGGTGTCTCTAGTAATATCGTATAAGGAGGATATCAGAGCGGCAGGCTGCCGCACACCGAATGCAGAATGTATTAATACGATCCAGAAGGATGACATGAAATGAGGACTTACAATGGAGAAGCGCCAGAATGACAGGGGCGTGGGAAACCGGAGATCCCCGAGAAAACCCGCCAACCAGCGACATCGTCCAGCACGATTCCCACATGCGAAAATCAGGGGACCGACCCCGCCAGGGATCGAGTCCGGATCTGCCAGGTGGAGGGCGAGAGGTCTGATCCCTCGACCGCCGAGACCCCGGTAGTCCAAATACTGAGTGTGACTGGTTTGTAGCTGCACGATAAATAGACATCTGTAGTGAATAGCGAAGAAATATTAATCAATTTGGTGATTTTCAAAACTAATGTTCCGACTGACATGTCCTTTCATACACTTTCACATTTTCATTTCTAGTTTACGAATACACTTCGCAGACTCACTGAAGATCTATAATCTACTTTCGCTGTAAAATCACCCATACAGTATACTGATCACTTTGGTTTAACAACCAACCCACTTTCGGGTAATTATTACTTTTGATATATGTATACTGTAAAAAGCTTCTTAAAAATTAACGTAAGTTTCTCACCAAGACACAGTGTGGAATACTTGACATACTTCAGTGGAGCAACTATTGCATTCTTCACGATACCATGCTTGTAACATCAGTACATATTTACTTGTCTGTACCTTAAAAATGTATAGGAGTGTTACCACTGATGTATGAGAAACAAATTTCCGTACCTACTTTATAAACACTACCAATGTGGTAATTTTACAAATATTTTTATGACAATATAAATTATATCTCAACGGTAATTTTAAACTTTTCCAACAAGAAAGTAATTTACGAATACATATATTCGTCTATAATTTTTTCTATAATATAATTATAGTCTTGCATTTTACATGTTAAAATAGCCTACCTAAAAATATTTTTTCTTATGGTCTAAACCGACCATATTTCGTGTTACACCTTTAAGCCGAGATAATCACATTTTAGCCATCATAGTGTTGGATAATAAAAGCTATATTTGCTTAGGATAACGTAATTTTTCATGCAGGGAATAAGACAGCAGTACTTACCTAATACATAATATAAATTATTACCACAATTAGTAGCCGGACCCCATAGCGGTATCTGTTTAGTGCCGGGTTAAGGTGTCAGAGGTCCTGGGTTCGGCTGAAGGATGGATATTGTGATGTCCCTTAATCGTAATTCACCCTCGTCGGGTCTTATAACCCCGTTGTTAAAGGGTTTGTATACCCTCTCACTTCACCTTAATTAGTACGTATAACATTTCGTTGATACGGGCATTCGAAACCTTAGCATCATGAAGTAAGGTAGGTTTGCTCTATTTGTAGGGATAGGAAAATTTCGTGGATTCAGTTGCCTTCATGTTAGAATCCACAGCCCTGTATATACTCAAGCCCCAATCATTTGTCAATTTACTGTTTCTCACTGGAACAGCAGACAATGAATGAATATACTGGGCTTGAGTACGCATAAACACGCAGGACACTGAATTCGCAAAAATGTATGTCGCTACCTGTATGATATTCTATACTCCATTTCATATAAGTGTGATAAATTTGACAGCAACTTGGGCAATCATTGGTAATATTTTGTGATTTGTTGCTCTACACAAAACAAACTTTGCAGAACAAACTGTTAAACGGACATCTCATGTTCATTTTAAAGCTAAAAAAAGTCTTGTATTATGCTATAAATCACAAAATACTAAACTTTTTGCCTGTAAGTGGCTGTAAAATTTGTCCAAACTTATATGAAACAGTGTATACCATAAATATCTCGTTTAGGTTACGTTTAACTTCAAAGTAATGGCTTTAATATAATTTCATCGAGAAGTAATTAATTGTTAACAATTTCAACAACTGTAGAAGTAGGTCATAGAGTTGTGACCTTACAGAATTCCACAGAAACGAAGCAAGGACATTTCCAGCCAGAGCCAGAAAAGAACCGAGCTGAGCGGAACAAGGAGCAATTAAATGAAAGCCCGCAACATGGCCTCTAATTACGACTGTAATTATTTTCGCCGATGTGATAGGCCCCCGTCAGAAGTGGGACGCATACGACTCACCTAATTGGCTGCAGCAATGTCGGAGCAGACCGCTATTTGGTTTATCTGCGATCATTGACTACATGCCTCGTGCGTGCAACAAGAGTGCATGTCGCCCGAAATTACATCTGATTTAATAACAGGGGTGCCAACTACTGTGCTATATGTCTAGATCTGATGGTTTTTCGTGAAAATATTTCGGCCCACTTTGGTCAATTGTTTTACGTGTATATCTGCAGCTGTGCTTCAAGGTCAGTGATTGTATGTTTTAAGATTCACGTGTCTTGAGGTTCTACCCACAAATAACAGACGTTTAGCCACGTAATAACTTTACTGTGATTGGCAAAGTCTAATGAGAGACGACTTGGTACGAAGACAAACTGCCAATAATTGTGAAGCAGAGCTGCAGATCTGCTCTTATGGGCGCGCTATAAGCAATTATCATCACCAAGTTTTTATTTTTCATTTGTACTTGATATTTCTTTTCTTATTCATGACACAAAATGTGACTAAATTTGGCTATAATGAAATTTTTTTTCTCTCATAGTATTCGCGTAATGGCTTGTTAAAGTCAAAATTTGCATGTTTCCGTTTTAAGGACTGCACTAAAACCATCTGACACACCAAACTGAAAAAAAATTCACAGTGGATAAAGATGCCGCATGCTGCAATGTCACGAAAAAAAAAAGTATAAACATTTTTGTACTTAAATAAAAACGCTGAAATTTAAAATACATATTTGAAATATTCAATATTTTTTAAAATATATGAAATTATTTTGTGGTTTGACATAGCTGAACTTGTAGCCTACAACAGTGTTATGCACTGTCATTTTTTTTTCAGTTTGGTAAGTGAGTTGGCTTAATTGTCGTCCTTAAAACGGAAACATCCTAATTTTGGCTTTAACGAGCCATTACTAGAGACAGGAAAAAATCGCGTGTCCGCTGACTAACAAGTTAGCCTCCAAGGATATGTGTGTACTGAAGCATACAGCAGATGGTCATTGGATGCTCGCTGACACAGTGATACCACGTGATTGGGTCTGCATTTAGTTGTTTCTTTATTATTGGCTCAGGAGGTCTCGAACATGTCAAAGACCATTTGCAAAATTGACACGAACTTAGGGAAAGTTATTTGAAACCTAGCTTGGGTACAAAAGAAAACGCGAATTTTTCAGATCTCTAGCCCTTACGCAAAAACTATGCGAGATAAAAAACATTTATAAAAGAAAAATTTAGTCACAGTTTGTGTCTGAAACAAGAAAAAAAATTACTGGTACAAATATAAAATAAAAACGTGGTGATGAAAATTGCATATGATCTTTGAAAGAACTGTGCAATGGGAGTTAATGACTATATTCAGTTTCTTGGACGTACTCCATTGCAAAATTTAACGACTGTCAAAGAAAAACTAGACAAGTAAAAGAAACCATAAAATAAGCAGAGTATGCTTTAGTCAGCAAGACTAAGCATACTCTGCTTATTTTATGGTTTCTTTTATTTGTCTAGTTTTTCTTTGACAGTCGTTCAATTTTGCAATGGAGTACGTCCAAGAAACTGAATCTAGTCATGAAGATTGCAGTATACCGCGCCCGTAAGAGGCAGTGTCAGAGTTTCAGACGCATATATGCAACCCGCATTGACCACATATAAATCAAGGCTAACTTTACTATCACTATAGCAACATTATCTTCGCGCTTTATCAAAAATACAGTCGTTCTTATTTTGCTGCGTTCGCCGAAGTCAAGTGTAAAGAATGGTTGCTACAAATTTTACAATTCCTTTTTTTTTTTTTTCGTATCTCGTTGATAGTGTAACCGTATATTATACTTGATTTTGCATAGTTGGCACAACTGTGACACATTAGACTCGTATTCGGGAGGACCCGGGTTCGATCACCAGATTTCTGTTCACCAGGGTTTCCCGGTATCACTCCAGGTGAATGCTGGGACGGTTCCTTGTAAAGGCCATGGCCGAGTCCTCTCCCAGCTGCTGTCATTGTACCAGGTTGTGTCACCGTATATAATGACCTCGCTGAAAGCCCACTTATATTACCTCTGTGCCTAAACAGCGATATTCATGATGAGACATTCACCGTCATATTATATTTCTTTAACTTACGTTATAGATTTTGTAATCATTTCATTAATTTAACCTGTGAAACCGCAGTATTTTTTTGAACTTCAATTACTTCTCTAAGGCGATACATTTATACAATTGTATTAATATTGTCACTACATTGCTCACCACGTAATGGCAAAATGTAGAATAATATGTATTGTATACAAAAACTATTGCGAAATTCATTTAAATCTAAAATGGTGGTAGATGTTGCGACCTAAGACCTATGCACAATTAAATTATTTATTATTTGACTCTAGATTACTGTTACTTTAAATATTTCGTCAATACACATTAAAAACGTAAAGATGAAGTAACGACAGTTAAAAAACAGTTGAGAATCTTGCTTCGAAAAGAAAATATTGAGCTACAAATCATGGAATATTTGTCATAAAACATACAACGTAAATGTGTCAAAAATAAGTTCCAATTATTACAGCATTTACCTAATTTTTATTTTTTTTTTCAGGCAACCAACATAGCTATATATTGACGAAACTTACTATTCTCTTACGAATACTTCACAATGAGGTTTTCTGTGTACATTAGCGACAAAATTTGTTTAAATTTTCATGAAATACCAGTACTGCAAAATAAAATTACGCTAAGAAATAAACATTTATGATTACCACAAACATAGACATATTGGTTCGCTACAAACGGGCATATTAACTTTTGACTTTGCGTTTTCAGTTTATCGAAAACGTAAAGTCTTGACTTAAGTTTTGCCGACTCCGTTGTGTACTACTATATAAGAAGACATTGAAATATATTGCTAATTCAAATGTTCAAGATTTCAAATCAATTGTTTAGTCAGATTTAACAGTCTCTCCGGCAAAGAAATCGTGGTGAGTGCATCTTGCAGTTGGCAGGACTGCTCGGTTGCCAACGATACAAGAGATAGTAGGGGTGCAGGGATGGCACAGAGGGGTGTTTGTAGGCAAGAGTGGAAGGATGGGTATGTTTGTGTGAGATGACGTCTGCCCTCGACAGCTCCCCGCCGGTAACTGAATTACACAGCGGTATACCTGCGGGGCTGTGCCCCTTGCCCCCCCCCCTTACATCATGGCAACCCCTCCCCATCCCCCCACAACCTCTGCAAAACTTCCATCACCCACTCCACCTCCTATTACAACGCAGTACGTCTGGGGCAAAACAATAACAGCAGTTTCCTGAGCCATGCCGGAGAGGACATTAGAAAATTCCCATCATGCCTGCGGGGAAATGATAATATTAATCTTATTTTATGTGATCTTTGAACGATTCCTGCAATGGGTTCGAATTATAAACAGAATAGGGTTTTTTTCGACATGCGCCATTGTGAGCGGATGGAGCCATATTGCAGAAACCCCCACAATAAAACAAAAAAAAAAAATGAAGAAAAGTCAGTAAGCTTTAGTCAACATACATAAAACATACAGATAGTTCCTTAAATGAATGTAGTCATATCCCAGAAGACGACACAAGGACAAAAACACATTCAAAACAACACAAAATTATTTCCGAAGTCATCTTTCTCCATGACTTGCTTTTCATCGTTTTGTTTTATTGTAGGATTTTCTGTAATACTGTGACATTCACCCAAAAAAAAGTGTTATTTTTATTATAATCTTACTTTATACAGCGACAAGGATCATTCTCTAAATTCAAGTGTTGAGGAACGTGACGGTTGAAAACGGACAACTTGCACGAGATTCTATGAGACACCAACCCATGGCGTCAAATTCGTTGCACTACCTACATAGTACTTTAGTTACAAATACGCATAAGAACAAAAATAATTTCTCAATCCACTATAACTAAAAATAACTCTTTCGTATAAAATATGTTGTGCGTCAATTTTTTTTTTGTGTATACATTTTACATGACATATTTTTCTCACATAAATGTTTATAAAATACAAGAAGGAACACTTATTTTTGGTTAAAAAAAATTCTGTGCCAGGTTTTTTCTTCTTCTTCCTCAGTGCCTTGTGTGGTCATTTGTATAATGTACTGTAAGTAGGGACCCTTAATTTTGGAGGAAAAATCTCCGCGCCAGTTTGTTTAAATGCTTTATAAGTAGGGACCTTTGTTTTTCGCGAAAAGAATTTTGCCTCACATCGTTTCCGTGCCTTAAGTGCACAACTGCAGTTCTGCTTCGTGGTCAGCCATTGGATTTTTTAACTGTCACGAGCTTAGGTATTCTACCGGCAAATCACAGACGTGCGGTGTTGCAGGAAAGATTTTTGTAATTGGCTCAGTCAAATGATATACGGCTCTTCACACAGACACGCTGCCAATAACCATGAAGCAGAACTGCAGATGTGCACGTAAGGCACTGAAATAAACTGGGGCAAAATACATTTCGCAAAGATCTGGGTTCCTAAACATAAGTTTCCTAACTGCACATTGGAAATTTACTGTAAAAAATAAAGACGTGGGAGTGCTTTCCATTTGAAAGCATTCATACAGAAATTTAAAACTGATGCATTGGCAAGAAATATTTTTTCACATTTTTTATTATTTGTTATAAATTCAGTGCCTGCAACCGAGGCATGCAGAGCACATAAGGGCGTGGTCTACAGAAATTTTCACAATCATGTTTTTATTTATATATTTGTACCACATTTTTTTTCTTATTTTAGACACGCAATGTGACTAAACTTTGCTCATATACATATTTATTTTTATCTCGCATAGTTTTTTGCGTAATTGCTCATCAAAGTCAATATTTGTTTCTTACAGTTTTACGGACAACACTACAACCAACTCACTAACCAAACTGAAAAAAAAAATGCACAGTGAATAAAGATGTGGCAGGCTACAATTTGTTGTACATAGGGCTAAATATTTTTTTATTTTGGTATTAAAATAAAAATGCTGAAATTTAATGTAGTAGTAGAAGTATTGGGTATTCCTTAAAACTGTAACATGAAAATTTTGACTTTAACGAGCCATTACGCAAAATGTATGAGAAATAAGAATATACTTTATAACAGCAAAATTTAATCACATTTTGCGTCTAAAATAAGAAAAATATATATGTGGTACAAATATAAAAATGTAAACATGGTGATGAAAATTGCTGTAGACAGCGCCCTAAAAAGTATTAATGCAATGGGACGATTGAACCACGTGGCAATAGTAACACTGTCAATATGTTTCACCGCTCCAGCTGCAGAACTCAGTTCCAGCTCAGACGATCCACTTAACGGAGGAAGGAATGGCCATAGTTTATTTGTGTCGGCGGGTAATGCTCCACATGTAACAACGTGGCTCCCACTGGGAGCGGTAATAATTCACCCTTACAACTTTACCACTTACTTTCTTCCATTAGACGTAATGTCATCTCTCTCGAGCCGAAGCGATCGCCTCTTACTCCAGCTCGGAAAGTTACAACTCTATGTCGAACTAGTCGACTATTTCTAGGCGATACCCTATCGACCTCGCTTTATATATCTCTCTCTACCTCTCAATCACTCTGTATGTTTTTGTATCTCTCTATCTATATTAACCATGTTGCTGGCCAGGGAAGCCATTTTTGCTGGCGTGTGTGACTAAGTTGGCCGTCCTACCTACTATTTCACTTCTGTATTACTAAATATTCTGTGACCCCCGCCGGGAATCAAACCAGAGTCGCCTTGGTGGGAGGCGAATTCTCTAGCCACTGCGCCAAACGCGGCCCCACTAGTTTGGAAATTTTACGAAAGTACAAACATTTTTTTCAGTGCTGCTACTGCGAGGAATATGTGTGTTAGGTCCACGGGGGCGTTAAGATCAAAGCCAAGTTGCCGGAGACAAGAGTCAAACATCTACGTGCCCTCGGGAAGCTGTAAGTCTGAGAGAGATAGGAAGTGCAGAGGATAAGGGTGGAGATACGGAGGGGTAGGTAGGGTTGGCCACGATCTATGAGAGGGTAGTGGTCACAGAGTCAATACTGCCCCGAGGTCAACCCTCCAGAAAACTTGTTCGCTGGCGACTTCGACTTGCTCCAAAGGGTTCCGGTTGAACGGCATGCAATGCGGGCTGATTACCCTCACCCCCTTCCCCCAAGAAACGTTTTTGGTTTCCACCGACACCTAGGGAAAACCCTTAATACACCTCCCTGACATGTGGTTGAGTTTTCATAAACTACTTGGCTAATAACGTAATATAACCTAAGAGGCGTCTTTTGTACATTTTTATACATTTGTAAGACGTCTTTGAAGTTTGTACGATTTATATTTTTTACTATAGATCAATTAATAAAACAAGCCATTCAGAAATAATCGACTAAAGTCTACGAATACCCACCAATGTGGTGTATATTTCCTGATAGAGTTTTTAAACAAATGTACAAACTTAGAATCATGGATATGAACACATATTTGCGATGGGTATGCTTCTCATCTTCGTGGCCAGTGATTGGATGATTTTAAACTCTTACCTGTCTTAACGTTTCTCAGCAAATCACGGCTGTGTGGTATCGCAGTAACCTCATTCTGATTGGTGCAGTCAAATGAGAAACGTCTTCCGACAAAGACACTGTGCTGATAACCACGAAGCAGAATTGCATTGCAGGATATGCAAATAAAAAATTAAAACAACTTGACGCAAAAATATTTTCCGGAAAAGTTGCATTTTCCCTTGCGTAAGTAGAGGGACGAGATTTCAGACAGATTTATTCTAGGACAGTTTGAACGTTATGGGCGCGGTCTATCACAATTTTCATCACCATGTTTTAATTTTTATATCTGTACCGGTTATTTTTGTTTTGTTTGTTTTAGACACAAAATGAGACCAAATTTCCTCATAAATTTTTTTTATTTCGCATAGTTTTCGCGTAATGGTTAATTAAAGCCAAAATTTGCATGTTCCGTTTTAAGGACGACACTAAAACCGACTCACTTACCAAACTGAAAAAAAATTCACAGTGAATAACGATGTTGTAGGCTACAAATACAGCTATGTTTAACCACAAAATAAATTTTTTTTTAATTATTGAATTTTTTCAAATGTTTATTTTAAGATTCAGCATTTTTATTTAAATGCAAAAAAAAATGTTGTTATTCCTTGTTTTTATGATCGTGACATTGTAGCCGGAGACGTCTTTATCCACTGTGATTTTTTTTGAGTTTGGTATGTCAGTTGGTTTTAGTGTAGTCGTTAAAACGGAAACATGCAAAATATGAATTTAACAAACTATTACGAGAAAACTATGAGAGGTATAAAAATTTCATAAGAGCAAAATTTGGTCACATTTTGTTTCTCAAATAAGAAGAAAAAAATATCTGGTACGAATTAAAAATTAAAAAAAAAAAAAAAAGTGATGAAGATTGAGGTAGACCGCGCTGTACTCAGCTGTTACTTCTGCGATTGAACGACAGCCGTCTTGACACACCTTTGTCGATTGCAAACCAATTATACATTTGTAAATAATTCGTGGTGATCCCACGTGGTTTCTGCTCGTTCCGTTAGAAGCCACTATACAACCGAGTGTGGCCGGTGCATTTACAGAACTGAAAAATCTGGGCTACTGCGAGATGCATCCATAAAATACTTTTGCCTCTAGTCACATGTAGAACCACGATTTTGTCGTCAGTATATTTTTGGGCCAGTTTGTTTCAGTGCCGTACGTGCACATCGGCAGCCATGCTTCATGGTTATTAGCAGCGTGTTTTTGTTCAGACACGTCTCGCATTTGACTGCGCCAAGCAGAAAAAGGTTATTGTAACACCATATGTCTATAATTAGGGACCCCTGTTTTTCTCGAAAAGATTTTTGCCCCAATTTGTTTCAGTGTCTTACATGCACATTCTCAATTCTGCTTCATGGTTATTGCCCTGTGTGAAGAGCCGTATCTCATTCGTCTGAGCCAATTACAATAACGTCCTGCAACACCACACGTCTGTGATTTGCCGGTAGAATCCCTAGTAACCTGAGAGTTAAAATATCCGATCACTGACCACGAAGCAGAACTACAGATTTGCACGTGAGGCACCGAAACGAAGTGGGGCAAAATTCGTTTCGCGAAAAACAGGGGTCCCTACCTATAATTTGCCAGAAAACCCCCAATACAAGTGAGAGTTAAAACAGCCAATCACTAACCGTGAATCAAAGATGCAGATATGCGCATACAGCATTGGAATCATCTGGTGCAAAAATCATTTGGACCAAATTCATGGCTCTACCCACGGGTAATAATAATATTATATCGTGTGTTCGTTCATATCTTGAACGCTTACACGCCCATCAATAGCCATCTGTCAGTCAGAAGTCAGGTAGATAGGATAACTTGACGTCCCGTAAATAGTGAGATAATTAGGTACACCGCCAACAGCTGAGAGATCCAAAAGCATGAAGGGAACGTACCATGACCTGCATTAACAAACTACCCTAGTATTTGGCTGAAGTGACTTCGGAATACTATCACAACATATAAATAACAAGAAATGTAACATGCAACGTTTTTACAGCGAACTAAATATTTAAAAAATATTTCTCATATGAAAATACTTGTAAGATTAAAATGAAACTATCAGGAGCGTACAATAGATAATTTATATATAAATAGTTCGCCTAAGTCACTGACAGTTTTATTGCACTGCGAATGATATGAACAGCTGTGTGTGTTTTCTCTACGACAGTTCCTATCTAAACTCTTTACTAGTATCTATTGCATGCGCCCCAAGTTTATCGTTTTCAATCTTTCAAGTAGTGACATAGATTTTAAAAATTCACAATCAAATATTTTCAGGGCAAATTTTATGGGGCTAGGAGATTTTTTAAATATAATTTTAGTTCGTTTTAATAACGTGGTTTATTATTTTTATGTCATTTTCTGATTTGTAGTCTTGTGTATATGTGATTTGCAAAGATTATACTGTACGACCAGGGAGATAGACAAGAAAACTTATGGATCACAGATGCCTCACGTCACTCGTAATATTACTGTGATAAGCGCATTCTAATGAGAAACTCAATGAAAGTACACGTGAAAAAATTACGTAAGAATAGTATCAGATGATCTTGAAAAGTAGCTCGAGAAAAACTCATTCCGCAAAATTTAAGTACAGGTATTCGTAATCAAGAACATATCGATGCCAGTATTATCACATTAATCGTCCCAAACAAGATCGTGTATGACCATCGTCATCTCCACCACTGACAACACTATCAATACACTGACCTGATTACTTGTGAGTAGAGATCTGGGAATTTCGTGGGTTCAACGCCAAGCAGGCTAGACTGCACAGTCCTCACTGTAAAACAAGTAGAGGTAAATTTACTCTACATGTAATGGAAGCTAATTACCTCTACAAGTGAGGGAAAATTACTCGACACGTGCCAAGCAAAGTTACTCAACTGGTAATGTAATTTTTCATTACATATTGGCGCAGTCCTCTAGGACAATTTGACATAACGCGCGAGCAAAACTTCCGAGTGGTTTGTGTGGTGAATACACTACCTTGCGCAAATTTCCACGCACATTCGAAAATCAGATTTCCCTCTCAAGGTTGAGGAATATTACCATATATATGATGAGTAACATTATTTACTTTTTTTTACAGTGATATACTATGTCCTCAGTTACTTGCACATTGTCTGCTGCTCCAGTGAGTGGACTGTTGTACATGTGACAAGGTAGCGCGGCAGTCAGTGTTTACATACAGGTCTGCTATTGGTCCACAGACCTCACGTAAGAGTCACGGAAATTTTTGGTGAAAATATTTTTGCCCCACTTTGTTTCAGTGTCTTACGTGTACACCTGCAGCTCAACTTCATGGCTATTGACAAGAGTATTTTGTGCAGAGTTATTATTCATTTGACTGTGCCAATCAGTACACGGATAACTGTGACGTATCACGTCTGTGATTTGCGGGTTTAACCTCAAGACGCTGGGTGTTACGGCATCCAATCACTGACCACTAAGCCGAGATGCAGGTGCACACGTAAGGCACTAAGACAAAGTGATGCAAAAATTTTTTCGCGAAATTTCCTTTCTGTAACAATAACACAATCGTGAAAGTAATTAAGGGCTCGGTCACAGACGACTAAGATATACAGACTGTCAACGCCTAGGCTTTTCGTGTTGCACAAAATTTCGTGTCGCCCTGGTGGTGAGGGACCGAAGCTCGGGGTTTTGTAGGTCTGGAGGGTAGCGCTGCCACGTAGGAGACATCAGAACTAAACTCTTCAGACAGAAGGTAGGTAGCTAGCTGAGTGATATGCCGGATGTCGCCTTTTGTCGAAGGAACTTGGAAGGGTGGTTAGGGGGAAGGGGGTGGTACAGTAGAGGGTTGAGACTCAAGGTCGCCTGGCAGAGGGCAATAAACGGCAATAAAGCTACAATGCAGAAGCTACCCCAGTCGTCTGGTCTCGGGATGAGAATATACATAGCCTAGAACCGAAAATTTCCTCACCACACTGCTGGGTCATTCCATTATTACCGGTGTGACAGTTTCAAACACAGAAAAAACTAACTATCTGAAAATAAAATGTGTTCTTGTGCAGTTCATTAATAAACTACTCAGTTGCCCTATTTAATTAATACACAAATAATAAAATATATTTTAATCAGGCGAATTCATCATTA
>PNEQ01005808.1:0-52705 GCA_003012365.1 Medauroidea extradentata
TATATATATATATATATATATATATATATATATATATATATATATATATATATATATATACATATATATTTATTTATTTATTTAAACAAGGCAAAAGATTATCCTTCAACTTTCAATAATATGGAATAGACCCACGTTAATTGCACTGTAAACTATTTTGTTAGTTTTATATTACCACGCCCGAGTATGAATGTATTATGTGTTTGGCATGTTATTTATAGACATAAAAATATATTAGACGGGAAAAGTCGTGTTTTTAATACTTAGGTAAAGTCTAGTATCGATACAGTGATACTTAATAATTTGTAACATGGAAAATACAGCAAAGGCGAAGTATCGTGAACCAAAAAAATGCACTATAGAAATTTCTAATAAGAATTTATAGACAGCGCGTCAAATCTCATATAGGTCCTTCTCTTACACGTAATATATTTAATTGATGAAACATTCGTTGGACTAATCTAGTTGCACAACTGTAACTTACCAGTCTTGCAATCAACAAAGCAACAATATGAAAAGTTTCTCAACAATTAAGTTTATTTTCATGGTAGGGATGTAATTAATATTTAACATTATTTAATGTAAAATTAAAATTCTGTATTTTGGATTTTAACAATAACCTTTGTAGTTCAGAATAAGTTTCTTTGTAAACAATGATTCCAAGTATTTCCCTTACTACGTACAAAACTAAACTCGCATTGTATCGGCATAATGGCACAAGCACTATGTACGTGCCATGTCGTCTCACTAAGTCGAGAGTAACAACTCCACGTAGGTGACAGCCACATATATCTGCATACATTCCTCTCAGAGCTCGCACGGAAATGTTCCAATGATGTGGGCTGCGGCACTTTGAGAGGTTACGCCCTTGTAGGTCGATGGTGGCTCAAAGGAAGTCATATCGAATGACTGAGCGACCACGGCAGTTCTGATGGCACTCACTCAGATTGAGATTGGAGGCGAATGTGGCAGCCACGCCCTCGCAGTGTAGGTTGAAGACATAGAGAACAATGGCTGCATATAGTTCCCCGCCATTTGAACAGAATACAGAACCTCACGACGAGACAGGAAAGTCGTCATACATATCCGGGCGTGTTCAACTCCGCGATGTATACGAGGCGACAAGGCTTTGATCACCGTGTTGTACTTAACATCGCAGACTTCTGTGAGGTAACAACGAGGAGATATGCGAACAGGAGGGCGACACAGAGATATACTGAGCAGCCTCTATAATATATATTTACTATTCGTCCGACCGTACAATATCTTTGTGTTTCACCACTGAGTGTTAATAGTTTTAAAGTCGCGAAGGGACAACATGTAGTGAACGAGTATTGGCTGCCATATTATTTTCCGTGTCGGCTGTCGCAACTTCTATTACTCGACGCTAGAGCGCTGTATCATCGCATGCTTCTGCACTCTTCGTCTACAGCGACGGTGGCTGCCCCAGCGTTGAGTCAAAGACTTCTACACCTGTGCATTTTAAATCATTCCACGAAGGAGTAGGTGGATCTCGCAATTGTTATTATTTTTAGTGTCAAATCGCGATACTTCACCTGAGAGAGTATTTATAGTTTATATATTGTTGCACAATTCTACCACCGCATGCAGGGTTGAGTTCACAGGCATTTAATGAAGCCTTACACAGGAAAGGCGAAGGAATGCGAAGCGCGGTAGAAATGGAAGTGTCCTGAAAATATCCGCCGCGTAATACACGTGCGATAAAACAAGCACCAGACACCGTCGGGAATCAAGCGTGGGTCACCTCGGACGCACGTAGCGACACTGAAATATTGATACAAAATAAACTCTTCACACTTTAACCATTTAAACATACACATTAAGTATATGAAAGAATTCTCTCATGAAGCAGTAGGAAAATAAGTAGACGGAGAGCTTGTTGCAAATAAAATAAGTCTTTACATAATTTAACAAAAAACTGAAAAGTGATTTTGCGTACTGTTTGTGATTTCACGGATATTATATATATATATATATATATATATATATATATATATATATATATATATATACACACACACACCAACACACACACACACCAACACACACACACCAACACACACACACCAACACACACACACCAACACACACACACCAACACACACACACCAACACACACACACCAACACACACACAGACATTATGTTTCTTAAATGGGAGACAAACTCCTCAAGCGTGTTCCTCGCGAAAATCTGGCGAAAACATGTTTTGTACTTTTCACCTAAACCTAAACTCAATATTAAGAGAGTAATGGGCCTCTGAAAATATAATTAAAAAAAAAAAAAAAAAAAAACTATTTCCCAAAATATCGGAAACAAATTCACTTAAAATACAATATTTTCAGCGAAGCTTAATTTTATTGGGATCTGTGAACCAACAACAAATGGTGGTTGATACTATCTACCCTTATAAAATAGCAAGTGTGGCTGCCCTCCAGAGGCGAGCAGAACGATTTAAATTCAGGGGGTGCGCATGTTCGCAGATACAGCGGAAGGGGGAGGGGGGTTATGCCTGAAAAAGTGTGTATGTATTCACTCCAAGCCGAAATCGGGAGGTTCGGGGATCCTACCACGGGAAAACTTTGATTTTAGATATGCAAAATAGTGCTATTTAAGAAATTTCCAGTCAAAAAAAATTAATTACATAAGTAAGAAATTTTAATATTTTTGAAATAAATTATGTCATACAAAGTGAATTTTGCGCATAAAAAAGTCACTTTTAAGCTTCTGGGTCTGCATGCCTTTATATTTATGTTGGTTCTTGAAACACGTAAGCAAGCAGTCCTTTAATTTTATGAGTCACACAAGCCATACGTCACAATCATTTTAGATTCTTTAAAATTGTATTTATAAACACTACAAATAATAGTAAAGGCAAAGCTATCATGACAGTAAATCACTTTTAAAGACTTTTTATTAAATGTTTTTCTTCAGATGTACTATTGCGATTGTTCATTTTACTTACTCAATAAGCACTCACATTAATTCGTCTTTACTTCATTTTCCAGAACGTATATATAACATTTTTAACATTTATTTGTGAATGTTGGCCAAAGGTAATCAATTGAGACTGGCCTGCGCCATTTTCAGTGGCCGACTTAGAAGTTGACGAAAAGAAGGTTGCAAACGCTATTGAGTCCTGAGTTTCCAGTCACAAAATGAAATGATTTTACCCTTAACTAATAGTAAAGGACACACAAGATTTATTTTGCCTGAAATATCAGGTACGGTATAAACTATTTATAAGAATTGAACGATAGGTTTATGCGAGTCTTAACATCATTGTTCCTCTGAGCCAAACAATGTTAAATACAATGATTTAACGAGAAGATAAAAGTGAACGGAAAACTTTATAGATATGAGTGTGTTATCTCGAATATGAGGTAGCTGAGAAGTGACTTCATCACAGTTACTTATTGTTATGCTCGACAAAGTTAATTAACGAGCTATGGAGATTGAGTGCTTCAGTAGAATATTTTTGTCATGGTATTAAATGGTAAGGTTTTGGATGGACAACTGCATTAAAATCTAAAATATAAATGTGTACTTGGATTAGCTGCAGAATCTTGACAAACTAAACTATGTCCATGTTCGAAATGGATTTTTGCTAGTTTTGTAATTTTTAATGGTTTAATTTGGACAGCTCCATTTGTGTGTGTCTGCTGCATTAAAAATGGAAATCTTAAATGGACACAATGCGTCATAAATTACACAAAAACTGCTGATTTGGACACGTCTAATGTTTCATCTCAATCACAAAGGCTACATAACCTACATCTGGTGACAGTTGCGTGGTTGGTAAAACTACAAACAATTTACTGATGTAACAAATAATGTCAACACTGTGAAAGTGAATATGTGCTGATGTATAATATGTTTTGAATGTATTCAATTAGCACTTAAACAAAATAGTAAACTATTGAAATATATACCAAATGGTAGTTAACCATAATGAAGTAAAGTCAACCTTAACTGTTGTTAAATTATTATGATGATCTGACTTTCTATACCATTATATTTCTCCAGGTTGAGCATCCGTAATTAATTGGCGATCACAGCTTCTTGTCTACTCGTGCACTGCTGATCAACATTTCTGTGTCAAACTGAGTTCAGGAAACGTACAGCATGTCATTTAGAACTTTTTTCTTTTGATAGAGGACCGGTGCAGGTGGCAAGCATTTTAACGTAACCATTGGAGTTTTTTCGCTGATTTATAATATTTAATGGTGTTAAAACCTTTGGTGTTGTTTATTTGCATAGCAATAAAATTACTTTAGAAATTACCACAATACACGCACATGTACACATGCGCAATGATGAAGTTTTCAGATTTATTGAAACAATAACATTTAGAAGTTCTGAATATATTTATTTGAAACATGTAACATTAAAATGACAGAGATTCGTACTTGGGCAGATTTTGATAAGAGCGGTACAAACTCCTAATTACATACGTGCACTTATTTTGGTTATATTTTCATTGCATTAAATACAAACAGAAGCAGCTTAATAAGAGAAAATTAATTACAATACTTAGATATTGTTACTTTTATGCTGAAACACCATCTTGTGGTTTACGGTAATTTATTCACTAATCACATATGTGGTGACAGTAGTTTGCGGCTGTTAACAATGAGATCTCAAGAGTCGATATGGATAACGTGTTGAATGCGCACCAAAACATTCATGCCTAGGCCTGTATATGAAGTAAGGATCCTGCACAACGCAGACTTGCACCTAACTGACTACGTTATGGGGCCGATTTGCTAGACTTACAAAGTGCATGCGTATGGGATGTTCGTGTATTGCCTGAATGTATATCGTGCAAGATAAAAAGTTGTAGAACATGTATTATTAGGTATAGGAATGGAATTAGTATGTAGCTATGCTGTCCGTTTTGTAAAATCCTGTTAAATTTTGTCACCGTGTAAGGCGTACAACTATTAATTTTGTATTTATTTCATTATTACGAAATACAAATATTACTAAACATAACTGATCTCGACAACTCGTGCAACATTATAAACATAATATTTGACTGACATAGTAACCAACGAGCGACACAACAGTAAGTACAATACGCTATTGGCACAACTTAGTTGTGAAGTTGAACTAAGGGGATGATACCAAGCGAGTGAGTTCATAGATATTACAATATGAACAGTATGATTTATGTGTCTGGCTTAGGTGGAATACATACAAATATAAGTTACACGTTCTGTCATACTTTTGGGCTTGTAATGAACTACCGTCAACTGGGGTCAATAAGGACACTGGGGTGAATAGGGACAACATTTCAAATCAAAATTTCTAGTACGCGGTTTTTAAAACAAAGTTTTTCATTAAGGTTGGCAGTTAATAATTTTACAAAGAGTAATTGTATTGAAATATTATTTTATTTAAGAATTTTTTCCCTATTTGCCCCAGCGTCCCTATTGATCCCAGTTGACGATAGGCCTACTTAAGAAAATATTATGATTCAACAATCAATTATGCTGTTATATAGAGGATTTTTTGTACGTTTTTAGTGTGTTTAGCGTCACTATTTATTGAACCTATTTTAGTATTCTCACTGGATATGTAGATTGGAGCCTATTTAAAAGTATGTCACACACTTAGTTAGCTTATTCACGTTTTAAAGTAAGATTAATCTATGCCTGGCGGGATTTTTAATAGGCAAATTAGTGCATTAGAGCACTACATTTTTCAAATTTTTGGAAGTAGTATTTACTCTGGCCTTATCAAATAGCAGGGCATGTTAAGCTATAGAGAATCCTTAGATGTCAGAATTTCACTGCTTTTATTAAATTGGAGCAATGGCGAACAACTGAAAAAAAAAAAACATATTTTTCAATCGCCTGTCTCAGCTCCGAGAATCCCAATGAAGTGAAATTCTAACAACGTAATAAATTGTATATTTTTAAGCATACTTTACGTTGTAATATGCCCATATTTTTATAACACCTCGCTAAAGGTGTTAAATTATACAAAAATTTGGAACATGCATTATTTTCATACGCCAATTCCCTTTAAGGAGCTCACTTATATGCCAGCAAATTGCGTTGCAGTGTGTTAGAAATCCGACTATTCGTTCGAAGCTACTAACTGAGCGCCTAATGTGTTCATTTACAGAAAGTAGAAACATTTCAGACGGCATTTGTATCGTTATTTCAAGACATAATGGTTATTGTTAACGTGATTTTGGAGCCTCCCACAACAGCCAAAAACAGTTTTTGGACTGCCGCAGCTAAACAATTATTTCCCTGACATAGACCAGCATTGGACTTTGCTACACACTCTTCAGCAGTAAAATTTTGTTGTCGCAATTTAAAAGTGCCATAGAAAAAAAACTCGAACTACGATAACATTGCATTATAATCGAGGTCTCCGTGTAGAGGCGATACTGTTGTTAACTCGCGAACCAGTGCCGCCCTTATCGCTTTTCTTCTCCCATGCTTCGACAAGGACAACAAGTTTGAAGTGAGAGGGATCCTTGAGTGGTATAAATGTGGTAGTAGAGTTTGGGTAGCTGTTTACATCTGATATATTTAGTGCTGATGCGATGAGATGGAAAAGATCGTATGTTGAGCAGTGACTAAGTGGTGTGTTGGTGAAACAAACATATATGTTATGTGAGATAAGACGCACCGGTCAGTCTTCTGTCTTATAGAATTAATGAATAAATTGAATTATATGTCAAACAAGAAAATTAATAGATAAACATAAAAAATCCCAGTTGCCCCCTATGCGCACCCTCTGACAGAAGACAGGGGGGTATACAATGTGCCCATGCACCCCTAGTTTCGGCGCCACTGCTACCCTCTAATTGCATACAACTTTTTCTCCGGCAGGATTTTCGAACATCTGAAGATGTTTATTGATTAATGTTACTTGTCTAACTAAGAAGATCCTCTTGTTACAACAGTCTAGGACTCATCGCTTTCTTTCAAATCACAAACGAAGCTACAGCGAGAGAGTTCTAGAAACAAGTGATTATTGATGGTATCGTGAGTTAGAAACATGTAGGTAACGTTGAATGTGCACTATCGAGAATTCAAGGAGCATAACAAAATACACATTAATACACTGTTGCCTATGCTATATGATGTGTATCATAGGTGCAAAAATACACAGGACTTAGGGGCATTCGTAAATGACGATGTGAAAAAAAATTTGGTTTGGATGGAAAACCATCACATGAAAAGGGATCGGTAGGAACCACACTAAAAACCTTTAAAACGCAAATATCCATATGATATGTCTTATTCCACAAACTATAGTCTACTGTAAAAGTTAACCAGAAAGCCATCTCGAGATTTGCTGTACGTGTCACCGTATTCGAGAAAGGAAAATTAATAGTATCATTTAGTAGCAAAGAGTATTAATTGTATTGTGAAAACTTAAGGTTCCTATCTACCTGCGCATGAAACACTTTGCATCGAGTTACAAGTAATCATTTTTGGAGGAAATATATCAACGTGTATTACGTATGTACATGTATGAAAAGAAAACACATTTCAAACACTGTTTCTATCAGTTTAAAAATTAGTATCGCTTATTGGAAACATGATTTTCAAGACTCTCGAAATGGCTAAAAACAGTTTTTTTTTTAAACTGCCGTAGGCCTATCTAGGAAATTTTCAACCGCTATAATACAAATAAGTGTTGGAATCTGAACCATTAGAATCGCAAATAAAACAATACCGTCACCCCACACAGTCCCACAGGAAAGTGAATAATAGTACAGCTGTGCGCGTCAGTTGCTGGGTTTGCGTGTAGAGGCGATAATACATTACATACGCCGACCGTCGTCACTCTTACTGCTCCATCGGTTTTGAGCCTCACATACATCAACGCAGCCTACCTAGATAAGAAACTTAAGACATTAATGTTTGTACGGCAAAATTTCCGATCCGCAAAGAAAAACCTAACAAAATTACACACTTCTTTGTTTTTAAATGTACGATTGGGGTGTCGCCGTAATTTTGCATAATACGTAATTTTCATATGGTTTGCGTAAAGGACACAGGTGTGAAGACTGACCGATATGAAACACTAAGTAATACATTAGTTTCAACTGTTAAGGGTTGCAAAACTTTTTATTGCTAAATGTACCAGGTGGTCCATCAGCATTGACGTATGGGGCAATCGATAAGAAATAAATAAAATTAACCTTACAAGACTTCCGTTTATTTGCCCTGCCATCATGGGGGTAGCTGGAAGAGGTTAGCACCCAATGCAAGACATTACATCTATAAGGTTACGTGGTTATTCCTTGGCCATTCTGTGACAAATGGTATAGTCAGTAATGTTTGATACAGTGCTGCTAAGTGAGGTAGGCAAACATTACATGAAATGTTCAGAATGACAATCCCGTGTATCTACACATACACGAACACGTATCATTATGTATTTGCGAGCTCGTCCCAAAATGCATCATTCTGTTGACGCCATGTCCGAACTCTGGTAATGTGTCACACCTTCATGGTTCAATGTAAACCTTATTGATGTTCCGAGGCCCATTATTCCCTTAGTATTTCGTTTAGGTGAAAAGTGTAAAACACATTTTCAACACAGTTTTTTCGCGAGGAACACGCGTGATATATATATATATATATATATATATATATATATATATACACACCTATATACACACAGACTCCTAGATCACTGATAAAATATAATCATGTTCGTAGGTTATTGCGGCCAGAGTCGTATTGACCTCAGCTTCTGTATTGAAGCCATATCTGTTATTTTATGTCCTCCGAAGTTTAGTAGTTCTTGTGGCTATCATAATCGAGGCTGCACTTCAATCCAGTTGTTCGAGAGCCCATCTGTAGTACTACATATACCAGCCAATCATAGCTAAGCTGCGCTCTAATTAGTTGAGCATCGACGGCAGAATTGTATGCGGTATTGTCCATTCAGATACATTTTTTTTTTTTTTTGCTTTTGAAATGGTTTGAAAAGAGGGCTCCATATTTTGATGAAGTTGTTTATACATATCTTCTTTATAAATTACTGGGTATTTCCTGTTTTTTGTGTCTACTACGTATGTTTTATGTTTACATTGGTGATTATTTCCTTAATATGCTTCGTTGTTTAATGTGCTTTGTTTAATGGCAGTGTTGCGGTATGTTTGATCCGTCTCTTTTGTATTTTATGTCTGCAAGGTACTATTCAGGCGCGTTTAAATTCTTTGTCAAGAAGCGGAGGTGAACATTTATATTAATTTCGCTTCTAGGTTGTTTAGCTTTCTTCCCATTACAAAGCCATCCAGGATGATTGTGTACAAAAAACTTACGGCCAAACAAAAAAGACAAGATACTACCATTTTTATATGTAAACAGTCTTGTAACGATTCTGCGAATTTTTCCTTCGTGAAAAAATTCTGTCAAGTATGTTTTGTACATCATATGTTTTCGATTTCTCTTAAGCTAAAATTTTGCAGTGTTTTAAATATCAAAGTAGGTGCAATAAGTGTCATATCACATTATTATTTTCAGTGCAGGTTAATAATTGTAGGCTACTTATTCAGGTTAACCACTTAAGTAGGTGTGTGTGAGTTTCAGTTAATAATTCTGGTGCCACAATTAAGAGTTACATAAAAATATATTTGTTTAACTGATTTGACTGTTACTTTACTACAAATACGATGTAAAACATTACTGTAAGGACACTCTGCACCGACAAATTCGTAATCTTATAACTATACCGAACACTGTCCAACTCCTACCATTACATTAATAGGTGTATTTCACAAATAAAACTTTTCTCCGTTTCATAATTCAATGTAAGTGCATGTTAAAGAAGCGATTTTAATGTTCTTCTACTTAACCAAGGGAAAAAAACTATTCAAATTATGCTCATAAAATAATCTCGAGTGAGAGCATTTTTATTTAACTACAAAATGACACCTTTTGTTGTTTCACGTAATTATTATTATTTTATAGAGATTCAGGTACTCATATGTGTGCATAAATGCAGATTTAATAAAGATTTTTTCTTAAATGCAAATCATGTTTACGTAAAATTGCAAAGGTATCATTCTGAAGCTTAATACGTGTACTTTCCCTCTACATTAATTCATCTGTATCACTTGAGTAGTTTTTACTTTGGGTAAGTAGCGAAAATAGGAAAATCGCTTCTTTGACATGCGCGTGTACGAAAACTATGGAATCGAAAAAAAAAAAAAAAAAAAGTATTTGTGGGAGGTTGCTATTCACATAATGCGTAAAAGTTATTCATTGTTTGACACTATCATAAATTTACGGATTTTTAGGTGCAGAGTGCCCTCAAATGGTAATGGCACTGTAAAACACATTTTACGAGAAATTTTCTATATCCATGTGTATTAATCAATTTCAATATTGGTAATTTAACTGTTTGCTATCTATGTTTATGAGCTCTAGAACAAGAGCGTAGGATAGAGCTGTGTATTATATTTCATGACACGAGTACAGGTGTCCAGAAATCCAATTTCCCAAAAACTCCGGAAACAGTTCCTTTGAAAATATTATGACAATAAAAAACAATTTTCGCTTAGGTCATGAAAGAATTGTTGGGACAATATGTTTGTGTATACCTAGTTTTCTTTCTTATAAACCTACTGAATCTTGGCAGATCTATTAGTCAGGTCTGTCTCAGCGCAAAATTAAATATTGGGTGTACGTAGTGTAAGTAGTATCGGTTTCTGTTGTATTTCGGAACTCAGATTGTTTACAATACACAATAAAACACACAATAAGTCGAGTCATCACAACTGTCAACATTAACTGAATCTGTGTAAAACAGGTATATCCAAATTTTAGTGTACAGTAATTAAAAAAAAAATCAGTACAAACATGTGTGCAATACAAGTTGCCTAGAACGTAAGCGCGTGATAAACAAAATGGAGCGGTCAAAACATGTTGTTCTCCATGCTTTGTACGTCACAGTTTTGTACACAATTCCCGCCAACTTAACACTTTGTCTCATTATCCAAGATTTACAACCGCACTTTACTGTTGGATCAATTAAGATGTGAATAACATTTTTCATAAACATAATACGTTGTACTCATCACATCGTATGCATAATAAATATTTGCTGGATTTAGATCACCAACACTTTTTTTAAGTCCTTGAATAATTTTCTTCTGTTTTTAGCCTACATTCCGTAGGAAAACGTAGGCTTATGAGATCAACATTCTGTCTGTCTGGGTGTGTGTCCCTCCCTAAAAACTTTGGAACCAGTGGACCGTATTTCATAAAACTTTGTACACAATGTTATCTGACTTAACTTTTATATTTCGTTACGCCCTGTTCATATTTTCTAAATGGCGACCTATTTAACATTTAGCGATCAAGCTAGATATAAAATGAACCTTACTTTAGAATTTCATTAAAATTTGTACACATGTACTAAACATGAAGTTGACTTGAATTTTATGTATTTCGTTCATCCTATGCACATATTTTCAGAAAGGTGGCCAATGAAATTTTTTAGCATAGTATTAAATATCTTAGGAAATATTTCTTCAGATATTCACCAAATTGGCACACATATACTGCATACAAATCTTCATTACTTTAATTTTTCTTTCATCCTGTGTACTTATTTTCAAAATGGCGGCTGTTTTTATATTTTTAATGTAGTCTTACATAGCTTAGGAAACATTTTTCAGAATTGCACAAAACTTGTACACATATACTACACACAAATATGACTCTACTTTCGTGTATTTCCTTCATCCTGAGTTCACATTTTCAAAATGGTGGTAATTTATACATATTCCATATCTTCGGAAACATTTTTTTTTTTTCAGGGATTCATTAAACTTGGTTTACAGATATCTGACTTGACTTTTGGGTACTTCGTTCATTCTGTGTACATATTTTCGATATGGTGACAATTTTTATATTTTAAGCATTATATAACATACCGTAGGGAATATATTTCAATATGTAAACAAATTGGTACACATATGCTACATATAAAGATGACTTGGATATTGTGTATTTCGTACATCCTGTATTCGTATTTTCAAAATGGTGTCACTTTTTATATTTATAGCATCGTATCCTATATCTTAGGTAATATTTTTTTTTTTTAAATTTCACCAAACATAGAACACGTATATTACATACAAAACTGACTTTACTTTTGGGTATTTCGTTCACTGTGTATATAAATTTTCAAAATTGTTGCCATTTCTATTTTTTTAGGAAATTATTTTCAGAATGTTATTAACCTTGGTACACACACACTGTACACAAAGTTTATTCGACTGTTGTGTGTTTCGTTCATTCTGTGTACATAATTTCATTATGGTAGCCATTTTTATACTTTCTGCACAATATGACTTATCTGATGAAGTATTTTCGGCAACTTCGTCAAACTTGGTGCACATACTTCATACAAAGCTGACTTGACATTGGCGCATCTCGTTCATTCTTTTGTAATATTTAGAAAACGGAGCCTATTTTTTATCTTTGTGATGGAAAAAAATATCAGAAAAACTTTTCCCCAATTTTATTTAATTGGGTACGCATATGTCACTTAGTAAGCTGACATATATTTGTATATTTTGTTTACCACATATATAAATCAATATTACCTTTTAATACTTCTAGAAGTACGTAAAAATTTTTAAAAGTTTTTACCGTATGTTTCACCTACATTGAGGAAAGTAGGCTTATCATGTATGCTGGTAACTTCTTGTTATATTTGTGCACGTATGAAAAACTGTTACATTTATGTAATTTATATATACTTCGTTATTTCGCTACATCAGTTTTAACCCGTGTTTTATATGTTTATAAGATGCTTAAATATTTTTATTCATGAAATCTGTTACATGTTTGTGGTGTAATCGTAGACAAGGAAGTGGAGATTAATTTTTCTCTACGTTAGTAAAGAAGTTATTATTTTTTACTATTATAAAGAAATTATTTTTGACCATGATTGTACAGGGAATTTTTAATTATAGTTGGTACAAGGAAAACGATATCTGATGTTTAAGAATCGAAATTCAGACTAAGCCAACCTATCTTAAGTGAACGTCGAATGCTTCTCGTTATTGTATTTGTGTGAAAGTAGATCTGTGTTGTGGTAACAATGCATATTAAGTTTCAAGAAACTTTCTTGTGAAGACTTAGAAAAGTGTTTGTAAATGTGAAAAATAGGAGACAAATTACATTCAACAGTTGCGATAAGTGTGTTATCTGTTTGCACCTCGCAAAAGAAGGTCTCCTCTTACTTCATAAATAGCAACTATAAAATCTTACTGCACTCCGAGTGTCTATTTCAGCTTATCACGATTTGCGTCATACGAAACATTTATTGCGAAATTATGATCTGGCTTAGTTCAATATTTCACAATTTCTTCTCAGGGTTTTGATACTACAGCGATTAAGAAAAGCACCTTCTTACTGTATATAAATGTAATGAAACAATCGAGGTTCTTATCTAAGACTAGATTTAAGGCTCTTTCATCAGCAAATAAATAATAGGCACACGTTTCTCGCCTACACCTGAGTCCAATCGATATTTACGGAAGAGAAGTCTTGAGATGCTTATTCTCGTGAACTGTGTCCCGGGCCACTCACCCAGCTTGTAGCAGGGCGCACCTGCTACCAGATATACAGGCTGAGTCTAAATAACACCGACAAACGCTGGTACGTGATTCCTTGTAAAAAATAAGCACAAATTATGTATTTATTTTTTGCCTAAACATAAAATTAAGGGAGTAATGTGTCTTAGATAACGGTATTTCCCCAAAATTTCGGAAAACAAATTACTAAATTAAACAATATTATCAGCGTTGCTTAATGTTGTTGGGACCTTAAAATCAACATCAAATACAACTTGTTACCCTCTACCATTATGAAAATAAAATATGTGGTTACCATCTAATTACATATAACTTTTTTACAGTCAGGATTTTCGAACATTTGAAAATGGTTTATTGAGAAATGAGACATGTGTAACAAAAACGTCCTCTAGTTGCAACTGTCTAGGACATACCGTTTATGCTCAAAACACGTCTGAATATTCGCGCAGACATACAGAGCCTAGAGCATAGGCAATCCCGCGAACATCCATGTGATGTGTGCAGCATACAGACAATGGTGGACATTCACTGTAAACAAGTACAATACTGTTAACGTCGCAGATCAGTTCGTTGCTAGTAATCTGCGTACATATCGTAGCAGTTGTGAACGAACATGGTAGGTCCCAGGCAGCTGAAACAGGTGTAAATGATATTGTGTTCGTCATACTGATAATAAAACAAACACGAATAACTTCGTGAGGTAATACTTGAAAAATTAAAATAATATGACAGTGTCGGTATCAACGTTGTTTGTTTACATTATGCCATCTGCCATAAGTCAGGATTTTAAAATTAATGTATTTGCATTAACTTTTAGGATCCACACACGATGCAGAATAAATCGGGCATGTTACACATTTGAAAATGTTGTAGGTCATGATATTCTCTTAATTTGCAGCACGGGTGTAATTACAAACACAAAAACAGTTCAGAGAGCTAGGTCTTATAGAAATAAACAGTTTTCGCCAAAATCCTTACAGAAGTAGCATGTATGCAGATTCTAAAGTCATAAAAACGCTTTCATGTTTGTTGGTTTTGTGCCTGTTAATGTCTTTAGTTGTTTAATTTCAATGCTTGTGCACAGTACTGTGGTATGCATTGCTATCGCGTAATACTTTGTTTTTTAAATGCAACTCACCCACGATCGCAACCCGTACAACAAATTTTGCATGTGTTTTGCAAGTAGCCTACACGACTCGACAAACTCTTCTGTTACAAATAAAAGTCTCCTCATCAGTCGCACTCGTGTTCCTGAACCCTGTGTGTCTACCTGATGACGGGAACAGATTCCAGTTCCCGAAACGTCGTAACACTGTCTGTCTGGGAAACTACTGTGTTTTGTTTTGTCTCTTCGTTGTGTCGTTTGTCTTTTCTGTTTGTGTCTGATGTATGTTGTGGTTTATTTCGTCTCTTCTTTATGTCTTTTTGTTATTTTTCTGTTCGTGTCTGATATCTACTGTGTTTTGTTTCGTCTTATCGTTGTTTCGCACGTTACTTAGTTTTTTTTTAATTTTGATTTTTATTGGTTATTATTTTCATTTATTATCTGTTTGTCCCTGGTTTTACCCGATTCCATTTTGGAATTTCATGTTGTGTATGTATCTTGCTGACTATGGCATACTCTGCTTATTTATGGTTTTCTGTTGTTTGTTTAGTTTTTTTTTTGACAGCCATTCATTATAAGTGCAAATGTGACTGCTTCATACAAAACTAGTAATATTGGCTTTTCGGGGTAAATGTTTAAAGCCATTATTTGTAACATTTTCGTTGTGTAAATAAATACCCTATAGTATATTAAAAGAAAATTTCGTTACTTTTATATCGTTACTTAATGTGTCCGAAATCGATAAAAATACAGTAGTTAACTTACTGCTATATTAATGCTAAGGGTCATTAACCCCACCTAACACAGCCGAACTACTACCTACCACAGGCATCTAGTAACATTCCTCAGTATTCGGCAAACAACTCAGTGCACTTGTCGCTGTGACTTGGGCTGCGTGAATTATTAGTATAGGTTTTGTTTGTCGCGTGATGATGTAAGTGAATGACGTGATTTTGCGTATAATTTTACGTATGAGATCGCATTGTTGTGCTTCGTCGCTTGGTCTTCCAAGTTACAAGGAACCTGCATTGTGTAGGCAAGTGCATGGTTACTGTTAACATGTATTGCTTAATGTTGTGCGTAATTCTGTGTACATGTAACTGACACTGACAATGGCATGGATTAATTGTATTGTGTGTGGGACTGTAGATAGCGAATTGAAACGGTATGTAAGTGATGATTCTTACGCTGAGTTTTCTTCAACTGTCAGAGGTTACAAAGAATTAGACTTATTGCCTGCTGTAGTTAAAAATGTTCAGCTGTTACTTATTCCCGAACTCTTATTAGAAAATATGGCCGAGTGGCATTAGACATGTAGACTGAAGTATTCTGTATTCAAACTGACAAGGACTAAAAAGCGCCAAGAAGGAAAACGTAAAGCTAACTATGAGGTTATTCGAAGATCAAAGCGTTCTGCAGTTGACACGTTTACGCCCGTGCTTAATGAGGACTGTATATTTTGTATGACAGCAAGTGGAACTTGGTACCTATGTTCAACACTAACTTTAGACCGAACACTAAACATTATGGCTACAGAGTTGGAGGACACAGGCTTGCTTGCTCGCATTAGTGGAGGAGATTTAGAGGCAATCGAAGCCAAGTACCACAATAAATGTCTCACATCACATAAGAACAAATATCGCTCACATCAAAGACATAATACATCGACAACAGATAATGACAACACAACAACAGCATCATGTTTTTTCTGAACTAGTTTCCTTGTCGATGATTGTGTTAGAAATGTACGTTACTAATTTAAGCTTTCCGAGCTTCAGCAACTATATGAAGATCGTTTGCGGAAATGAGGATGTGAAAAATGTGTCAACAAAACCAGACTCACGACAAAAATTACAGAATATTTCACCGTGGCTGCAAGGCTATCCAGCCCTGCTCTAGAATGTGTGTTTGTAGAACTTCTTCCTTTCAGTCTATAGCATTATGCAAGTGTAAACGACGATGTAAATTGTAACAGTGATTTGCCTGGTAGTACATCTGCTACTAGATTGTGTAAATATTATCATATATTGAGAATAACTTAATATGTGACAAATTAATTTATAACTTCATTGACCCCAATTTTTTTTGTAAACGGAAGAGGGTAGGAAGGGAGGGTCCGTGAACTGCCAAGGTCCAGGGAATGTTACTGAGTCCTGTACAGTTGCCGGCATGCAGTCCGGGCCACGGCGGGTCGCAGGTGGTGGATGGCGGAAATTTCCTATTATGGGTTAGCTGGTGAATATAATAATATCCATCCCCGAACCAAAACTGGATTTATCAAAGACGAGGCACATCAGCTGTGCATTATTCCATTTTCAAATTTCCGTTTTTTAAGTTACGCTTGCAAACTGAAGTATGTTTAAACCTAAGGATGTTTTCTGTACAATATATAAATTTAGTTAAAACGTACGTGGTTATAAAATAATCAAGTAGGGTCTACACAATACAATAAAACTAAATAAAACAAGAGGTGCGGCTATAAAAGTGGCATCGATACCACAATTACTATATTCAGGGAGCGCTGTCCAGGCATAAATACACATATAACTTCCACAACAATGATCCACTTCACACGAATCTGGTAACAAATTGAAAACATACTGCAGTAAGTTTATGCTTTGTCAAGCCGTTTTCCTGGAAAATCCAAAAATACCATTGCAAAATATATACAGAATTATTATATTATTGATATTTCACGTATATTGAAATACATATAACAAGATTATTAAAAAATACCAACATATAGCTTTAGAAATTTTAACAAATAAAAGTATTTTAAAATCCGCCGATTAGATAAAAATATAATAATAAATGAAAATTGCAGTTAAGAAGTGTAAAGAACTCAAGATGGTGCAGCGTTTTAAAATGGCGGTTTTAAACTTGAGTATCTATAGAGATGACGTTTATTACTGGCGTCTAGAGTCAATTTACTAAGTTTGGTGCGTTAATCCACTCGGTAATAATATTTTCGGTAAGGAATCCCGTTACAATGAAGTGTCGCATGTGCACTTATAATGCCGTAACTTCTACACTAGTTGCTCTATGTCGACAAGTTTAGAAACAAATTAAAGAAAATAAATTAATCTTTTAAAAAGCATACTACCAATTTTTTGATGTACACGACCGTTTTCGTGTAAAGACAAAAATCCTCAAAACGAAATTCATCAAAATATTACTATCGATTTTTTATAATTCATATAAAGTATATACCCGGCATTTAACAGTAAAAATGTATGCATTTTACTTTTTACCTACATTTCAAAGCAAGAATGGTACAAATCCGTCTATAGGATTGCGAGATATAAATGTGTTAGTCAATCAAATGAAAATGGCGTAATACAGCAAGATGGTGGAATGTGAAATCGGGCACCTGTATAGTAAACGTCAATAAGGTAATAATAGGAGTGTGAAGTAAGTGTATGAAGTTTGGTGCTTCAATCCAGTCTGTAACGATATTTTCGCTAAGGAATCATCTAGTACGGAAACAGGCAGACGTTAAGAGTTATACTGGCTCATACGTCAACAACAGTGTTGCTTCTATGCACAGGGCACGAAGATGGCGGGCGATAAGTTGGTCAGTGACTTTTACATATGGGACTTTAAGCGGGACCCTTAATTTTTAGTAATAAACAGTATCTGTAAAAATTAAAAATCAATACTTTTTAAGTGTCTGAGTAAGGTGAAAGGAAAATGTTTGCTATAAATAAAGTTTAAAGTACAATAATTTTAACTTTTTAAAATTATAAGAAACTAGTAACAAAATTTATACAATTATATCGCCTGATTTTTGTATCGATCAGCCAGAAGAAAAAATAATTCATCCGATACTATGTGAGATATTGCATTACATTAAATTAATTCAACATTTAACTTCATATTTGGTTGCATGTCTCAGAAGTCGAGTGGACAATGGCGTCAGTTTTGTGAAGCATGGTCCAACGGTTCTTGGAAACACTCCGTCAAAATATGTTTTGTGTTGCATATACTTAAAATTAAAATTATAAAAAAGATATCTCGGTCTAGGCTGTGTGGTGTGTGACCCATTCAGTGCGATACTAAGGCTGCCTAGGAGGCGTTACAATAATTCAATAATTGATTAAAGTATTGAATGAGGCGCTCCTGGCGATTGACTAGAGAGACAATATCATGACTACAGCATTGGTGCCTTTCAGACAATGTAAGAATTAAATAATATATTAATGGAACGAGTACAACGCCCCAGGCGGTAAACTCGAGAACCAAGTAGAAGCACACCAGGCAGTGACTTTTGACGGCTGAGCCGAATAATTCCGAAGAATGCCGAGAACCACGAGGCATCAGTACCAAATGGCGACAGGTTATCAACAAGATGGTCGACATGACAAGAGAACCAATAACAAAGAAACCAAATTCAAAACCATCAACAAAAAATGGCAACCGTCTTGTCATAGAAAATTACGGACGTAACATTCTCAATTAGGGAAGTCTAGCACTGCAATGGCGTACAATCCTAATATTCCGCTAAATCGCGAGTCTTAACGTTCTCTGTGACTGTTTGAAATAAGTAATTTTTCTTTTACAAACCTTTCTATAAAGGCAACGATTTTCTTTAGACAGTAATTTTATGTGTGTGAGGCTACAAGAATTTTCTCTGCAATAAAACATTGGAGTGACTAAATTCACGACTTACTGCAGATGATACAGAATCACAGTCTCTTGTGGGTCCGTACCACAACGCGGAAATACTATAACGTCGAAAAATTCCTCTGCAGGAGTGCCACAAGGACAAATTCACAATAAATCACTAAATATGCTGGCCTAAAATGTACCACAACGCAGAAATACCACAACGCCGAAAACATAAAAGACCCCTACAGCAAATCAATAAATGACCACAGCGCTAAAACCATAGATTACCACAACGCCGTGTGTAAAATGTGTTGCCTGCCTTCCAGGAATTTAAATACTGAGTTCTACAGCTAAATAAATTATTTCTGAGCTTATGGGAGATGTTTGGTTGACTTCAAAGTGCTCATTTGGTATGTAGTTCGTCACGTCAAACCCGTCTTTTATTTATTTGGGAAGCATAATTTTACTGTTTGGCCAAATATATTAAAACTAGCTATTCTTGTTTAAATATAGGCTATTAATTACATTAAAATGAGTGATTTCGTGTTTTATTGTTTAAATACTATGTATACATATAACACACACACACACACACACATATATATATATATATATATATATATATATATATATATATATATATATATATTTGTATGTAAGTATGAGCTTTAAGGTTAAAAATTGAAAGTTCTTAACTTAGCGAAATTTTAATTTTTAACACAGTTCTTAGTGGTTGTGATGTATAACTGTAAATGTAATATTGTTGCTCGTGGTAATAGAATGCATCCCTATTCTTTGTTATTAAATTTTAAAATCTTAATATTTGTTTTCATAATATTTCCCCACAAATACGTATGCTCCAATTTTAAGTTTCTTTACTGTAAGGTATAAACCGAAGGAATATTTTTTTCTTACGTTCACAATTGTTTGCATTTTCATTTGTTTACTGAAGTCTATCTCTTAAGATGAAATTTTTGTTCTTCTTTACTTTCAAGAAACAATGCCAATAAAAATTAGTATTGTTTTATAAGTAAATCAAAACCAAATTTAATAGGCCTAAAAATATGTATTATATTTTTCCAAAATTAAATTGCTTTTCGATATCATTAATTAAAGTGTTACAGAAAAAACTTAACACAAAACCATTGCACGATAATTCGATTGCCTAGCTTCGTATGTGTTATTCAAAGCTACCCTTAGCTCGCAATAGATTATTCGCTTCACTCACAGAAACAACCTTATATAGGGAGTAAGGTAATCAACTGATCTTACGGATCGATATTACTATTTTGTAATTTGTACCGACGACAGCATAAATTTCCATTTTTAAATTGGAGATGACTAGGAAGCACTATTGAACCGTCAAAATTTCTGTTCTACCACCGTAAATATTATCTTCTTCTTCTTTTCTCTCTTCTTACTCTCTTCTCTCTCTCTCTCTCTCTCTCTCTCTCCGTGCAAAAGTTAACATTACGAAATTAAACGTGACATATACGTACGAAGTATGTATGGAGTATGGAGTAAAAGTTTGTTCAGGACATCCACTTAAATTAACGTAATATTTGAATCCGTCTTTTCAGAAACAATGCATGTCACGAAAATTAAATTTTACAGAAACAAGAAAAAACTGTATGAATTGAACCACAACCATTATACTAGCAAATAGGGTGTCTGGGTACATATTTGAGCCTCAAATACACACGTAATTCACAAAAAGTAAACGCTGCACGTTTCACTGTATTTATAAAAAAAAATAAGAGCTCTGACATGAGCTCTTTATGAAAGAAATGGTCATATTTCACTAGAATTTATCAAAATAATATTCGTTTGGTATTACATAAGCGTACAACATGAAACAAAGTTCCGAATAAACGTTTGTTCACAATGTCCTGTATTAGACATTCTCTAATGTCATTTCATGTCTTGTTAATGGGTTATAGTGTCATTGGGTAGCAGTGATGCTTACATCATCAGCGTGCAAATTTTCTGCGTAGGCCATTCCAAACGTTTTTCGTAGAATTGTTTCTTGTCGTTGGGTATATACTTCAGAAGTTTCCTCAGGTCGTCAAGTTTATTCTTGTTGACAGGTACCCTCCCTTCTGATAGGCTTTATTCGTAGGTAAAAATTATCTTACTTTGAGTGGCCAGCTTGAACGTATGTGGGACCAAGCTATCTATGTGCACGCTCCTTGCCCATGCCTATTTTGTCACTCTAATACTTCAATTCAGAAAATGTAGAGATTGAAAAAGTCACTTTCTATGCCTTGGAATATTTCTTACGGACATTTCTGTTGACAAGCAGTTTTTTTAGAACCCTTGCAGTTTTAAATGTCACCTGTATCCATCTCCTTTACAGTAAATTTTAAATTCTTGCCTTCTGTGATAAGCATTTCAGTGTATTCATGACCTAGAAACACACAGTCATTCTTTCTAATAACTTTTATAGCAATTGCAAAATTCCTATTATTCAGGAGGAATGAATGTTCTGTAATAGGACAGTAGTGTGTCTCTGTGGTAAATCAACCAGTGTTTACAAGAGCATTGCAAATATGTACTATTGTATGGTTACAGCTCTGGCCACGACAAACATATGTGGAAATGTGAAGATGTTTTGTACATGTCGGGATTTTGTTTTAATGTAATCGTTTTTTACAGTGTATGAGGTTCTGCTTCACGTCTAGAATTTTCAGGTTAACAAATATGCAGACGAGAAAATAATTAAACAATTGTGTGTAGATAAACATTTGCCTTTACAGCAATAAAATTATATATATTATATTTGCTGGATCATCTTCCCCTGGTCTTTCTTTTTGGCTTTGCCCCAAATTTACCCAGGGGTACCTAGCCCCCTAGCTCTATACCCCCTTAGATAGTATGATGCAAACACTCCCTCCTTTCTCTCAAGAACGCAGTAACAAAGTTCCCAAATGAAATAATTCATAAACTCACATTCGGCATTTTCCGAATAGTGTTCGGGTATTTCCGACACAATTAAGGCAACTCATCTCACACCACCCATCGTGCAGCCAAGTTTAACTAATCTCTGGTAACTTAAACTCGCTGTGTTGTTGGTGGAACACACCTGTAACCTAAACTCAGGTTTAGTTCTTCATCGAGTTTTGTTAATCTCGCTTTGTGGCAAAGTTAAACTTCGTTGGTGAAACTGGCCCTTAGTCTCGTCTTTTGCTGTGTAGAGATAGGAATTTGCTACCAATTTACAGTCATGGACACAAAAAGTGGGCCAGTGAAATAATCAAAGTCCACATCGGCAATCATCGGCTGTGTGCTAGCGGGAGCCTGGCATCTAGGCAACCTGCAGAACAACGAATAGCGGTGCGCTCTAACTGCGTTGGGCACAGGTTGTGTTGTAGGATTGGAGCATCGCCCGTTCACACCTTCCTCAAGCAACCAGGCTCTGTATATTGGCTGAAACTGTGCTGAGCACAAATCATTTAGTAAATGCAAAAGTGACACATGTCCATTTATAATACACATTGGGAAGGCCCAAATGGTAATGGGGGATATAAGAGAGATATCACGACATCTCTGCATGCATAATATAGCTAGTGTAGCTCATTCAGATTAAATAAACATATGCAATATAAGTTATATGTGTTATAGTTTTGTTTAAATTGAATGCATGACATCTTTATAATATTAAAAATAAATAAATTTACTAAATATGTGACATCAGGCCCGGTCAATAATATTTGTTACATATACAATGGAAATTTATCATTCAGTATGTTTTGTTTGTTATTTAAACTAGCATTTAACGTATCACTCATGATGTTAAATAACTTGCCCACCTAATAAATGTGTATGTTTTGCAGACCTATTGAGAATGAATGTGAATGTCGATCCACTTTCCCAGATACTTCATAATTTGACGAGAGATTTAATTATACGTGATGTTAACAGAATAAATGAAGATCAATATTGTTACAAAGACGCAACATTTATGATACTGTGTTTGTATGTCCGCTACACTTTACTCTTTAAGTGTTACACATGTTATTCTTATGAATATTGTCTATTATTTAAACCGACCTAACAAATCATAATATAACCAGTTTTTCAACGCCAATTTATTGTACTTGTCCACCTTTTACATACCCGAAGATACAAAACGTATTTGTAAAACACACTAAAGTTCACAAGTTTTCCAATAACAAAGGTAGTAACAGTTACCTATATTCTATCAAAATGTTAATATAATGCACGCGTATTCTCATTATCATGCTGCGAGCTGAAACTAATGCATATTTCAACAATACGGTAATATTTAATTGGCAGTCGCGGTGACGTAATTGTCTGACTACTCGCTTACATCTTAAATAGGACACATTGGTTGAACATTGGAGTGACCCAATGGTTGCCTCGTGATACTTCTGTCCCTATTTGACAGTCCACTGCTGATCCATTGTTACCTTACTTCACATCTGTTAAGCACGAACAAGACGCGCAACACTATCACTGTAGTGATTCCTTACAATAAATCCTTCAGAAACAACCACAGAACACAAAGTATTTCAGAGACTAAATATCTCACATCAAGCGATAAACTTGATCCTGATTACAAAATAATGTTGTGAGTTGTTGGTCCAGGTAGTCGCAAACGTCACTTTCGTCCCGTTTGACAGAAACAGTTGTCGCTCTCCCGTGCGATATTACTGCACACGTGGTTCCATCCATGGGCCCGAACATTGATCGTTACCCACAAAGCTCACTAAGGGCCGAATTCAGAGGCGTCTTTCGATGGTTATCCACTCAACGAATGTCAGTTCTATGACAACCATTCGGCTGGAACGTCATTCGGTGGCTGGTTGACCGCTGAATACGGCATACAATCTAGTTGAAAGTGAATGAGCTATGAAGCTAATCCGAAGGCCTATTCAATTCAAGTAAACAACACAGCATACGTTTTATATACATTATAGTTCATATAAAATGTTTCATGTGAGCTTGTAACGTTTATAAAACATTCTTGCCACCTTGGAAGAACCGAAATTTGAAAATTCTGTGAAAATAGTTTTGAAATACATTTACATAGATTAAAAATCCTTTCGCCCATTTGGAATTACATAGGTGCCGTGCATTGTTGAGGTATAGCGATGGTGAATAATTTGTAAGTTAGAAACCATTTTGGAAAGTTAATTTCCAGTTACGAAAATATGTATCCAAATTTCGGCAGATTTCTTTCATTTGCATCGGGATGAAAAATTCGAAGTATCGTTATTCAAAAGCTGTTGTTCTGTCGTTAGGTCTACTTCTCCAAAAATTAGCAGACAATCACGAGACAAACGACAGCCAAAAAATGATAAACTGTGTTCTCAACACACACTGGGAGCTTATGCTAGGGTTTTCGTTCGTATACGAACCGCCCGCCATGGCCACTCGAAATGCTCTGTTAGTGTGCTTGACCATTCTGCCGTCCTCGTACACGAGATTCGTATACTAAAATATACTCGAGTGGTGGCAGGCGACCGAATTGAAAATTTTTCATACAAGAAGCCGAAATAGCAGAAGATACGGAGCAGGATTTCAATTGGATTAATTAAATTTTTTAAGTTTTCGACAATGTTTAAGTAGAAACTCGCCACTATTTAAGTTAAGAGTTGACAATGTTTCTAAGCACTTTGGCGGTATGTTTATTTTACACAATTCTTTATACGTCCCTAATCACAAAATATTACTGTATTGATTAATTCTGAACTATTTTAAAATTAATATAGTATCATTTATAATTAAAGCCATTAACATTGCGTGTTATGGGTGGTAAATTTTTGCGATTAACTGAAACATACAAATTTGTGCCTTTTTAAAAAAACTCAGTAAATTATTAACAAATATGCACTAAATAAAAACAGCATAGTAGGCAAGAAAACATTGTATAAGTAAGACAGGTTGATTCATCGCAGGAAAACTTATCCGTGTTCTAGATTCCACTGTTGTATCTACATACCGAGGTTTTTTTATTTGTGTATTCATACACATTTTATTGTTTATCTGTGAACAGTTGTAACAGGTAAAATAAAATGTAAACATTCGCCATTGAATCACATAAAGTGCAACAAGCAAAAATTTATTATCTTGGAAAATTATGTACTATCATACATTTTTTGTTACTATCGATTTCCTTTGCACATTATATACTAACCCGAGAATAAAGCTTTCGTAATAGTTTATAATTATGACAACTGTTAAAAATTAATGAGGGCTCTTCATTTTATTTGAATAAAATACTAGGCAAAATAGCTCTACGTGTTAACAGTTGGTATTCGGCTTCTTACATAAAATTCAACACAAACTTTTCTTAATTAACTAAAGTTCCACAAATTAATCATCTTAAAACACTAGCATAACTACAATACTGTAAGTTAAAAATATGTAACTTAAGCTTAATTCTCTTAAAGCCTTAATTTCGTTAGCTTTGTTGTGTTTTTCACTTAACCAACAATAAGTAACTCTTCATGTTCAAATACACCTAGTATTATTTTAAAAATTACAATTTGGTTTAAGAAAACGCGCTTTGTCAATTGATGTGATTTACCAACGAAGTGCAGCTGAATATTTTTAGGTGTAATTTATGTGCGTAAACATTTGCACATTAGTTGCTTCATATCTACAAACAGAAAATAAAGATTAGTTTAAATGCATCTAAAACAAAAAATTACTTAAGATAAGTAAATGTTTCGCAGTGTTCTTTTTATAATGTGAAATTATTAATGTCTTTATTTAAATAAAAATATTCACCTGTAGGGAGTTTCGAACCCGAAAATGTCGTCAGCAAATAAGCATGCTAGCTTAGTGCTACGAAAACCACATAAAATTTAGGTGAAAAAATTAATATCTACTGCATATAATGTGCGAATTTCGTTTTTTCACTTACTACGACGATTCCAATTTGTGTTTGATTGAGTTAGTCACACGGAGAATGTTTATGCTAATATTAAGGTTCTTCTATCATGCTGATTAACAGTTTAAATGCCCTAGTTGACACACAAACTCATATTTTGTAAGTCGAGATATACATTACAGTTATTGTCGACCAACTATGCTCACCTCGTACACTTATTTCGTATATGAGTTGAAGACAGTGTAGCATACCGGTTTTCAAATAGGCCAGTTCGAATGCGAATCTGACCATTCTAAACAGTTCGTACACGAACACTTGAGCTGTATTTTCCAGCATACGCCTCCTGTAAGCAGTTCAAATGAGAATATGCTGTGCAGTGTTGCCATGTGAATGGGAGTTGACAGCTCTTACGAAGGACGACTCTGAATTCAGTCCCAAGAAGTCACATATCACGTAAAATAATGTTGTCTCAGCCCCGCTGTCAGAAGAATGTGATGCAAGGATCAGATATCCTCATACTTTCTTGTTCTGCAGGTAATACCTAACTAGACATTTCTGACTAACAAGTGATTGAAGTAATGATTATTAACGCATACTACGTAGTGCAAGCATATAAGAAGTGTAATATTGTAACATTTTATGTTGCTGTTCCTCCACGTTCATGTATTCAAACCCGTATTCGATAACTGTAAGCTGTACTGTATGAACGCACAGCATGTTACATATTACAGTCATCATATGTTGTACAACGTTACACAATGACGTGTTACTGAACGAGTGAAATGTCAAATATTTTGATTCCAATATTCGAACTACGTGAACGTGAACATTTCTAAACATCCGTATTGTAATCAACTAAACTACGCTGATAAATTATTATTTTATGGCATCGTGATATTTAAAATGTCTAATTGGTACGTAAATACAATTTGTATGCTCCGTCAAAATACGCAACAATTCCAACTGGATACTTAATGGCCTCGCTTACCACTCGCCTAAAATGCGTTGCAGCGTGTTCGTAAATACGTTTATTACAGAAACTACTCCACGTATGCCTAATTTGACTACGTACGAAAGAAAATAGACTCCAAACGACGACAGAAGAGTCGTTTTACAACATCACGTCACTTAGAAACATCATTTCGGAACTCCTCAAAGTGGCTAAAAACAGCTTTTTCAACCTGTGATATCTGAAAATCTACTCGCGGAATTCGTGTGAAACTACTCTAAGAGCTTGCAATGGACTTTACATAAAACTTTTCACCAACAAAAAATGGGGGCACCACTGAAATTGTCAGTTGGAAGAGTGATCTACGATACCACTCCACGTCGTTTGAATGTCTTCCGGTAGAGGCGATACCGCACGAGATGAGCCGGTCAATATCGCCCTTGGCGCCGTGCCTCACTCACACACGGCCAGTAGACGGGCGCCTTAAGTAAAGGAGCTAGTTAAACAAACTAGTATTTTCTTGACATAATCCACGACCTACCGTTGTTGCGTACGATGCTCTTAAAGAACTTCAGTATCGTTGCTGACGAGGATTTATGTGCTTAACTTATGAACCTTGAGTTTATATCCTCATTAACTCTCAATACCAGATACGTTGAGCCGCCCGTATGTTCATTGCACTGTACCTTCGTGTCAACCGACAATATCTTGTTTTGCATGTCTCAAGTGTGGAATGTGACTTGTTAGATCGTTTCACGTAACATACATTGTACGTTAACGTACGAGGAAGCTTGTGAAGCCTTGAAAGTGACGTTACGTTATAGCACGTGATCTTGTGGGCCAATTACAGTCAAGACGAAAAAATGTCTCGTTGTAGAGTTTTTGGTTTGATTATTTTTGCTGTTTAAACGGCTTCTGATGTGCTGCCATTCTTTTTACAATGTTAAGCTATATTTTATGATCGAATTAAATGCATAAATAAATTGTCCGGGTAAAGAGTGAGTGGCAGGAATCCTGAATTTTTATATTTTGTGTCATAAGTTTTCTCATGGGTAAATTTTTGGAACTTTATCCTAATAACGGAATGGAATATATACTTATTGAATTTTAGACACTAAAACTATAGTTCTGTCGTTATTTTTGTTACAGATCGAATTGCTGTTAGAAAATTCTTATTACTTTCTTAACTGCAGTTCGATCTGTAACAAAAGTAACGGAAATAAATATAGTGTCTTAAGAGGGCGTGGTACATAATCCAACGCTAAAAGCATTAATCTATAACTGTAGGTTTCTTGAAGCCAATTTGCGAAAGTTAAACAATAGCAATCCTAGACAACAGTTTTACCAACGTTTAAAACAAAATTACTTCCACTGTTACAAACTTCTGATGCCCAATCTCTGACGCCGGAATCTAATGGTAGTAGAGTAGTTAATGCGATCGTTATTGTTCTTTTAATTGTATCTGATTGTAATGGATTTTTTAATATAAAATAACGTTCAAGGTTAATTGTTACTTCGGCTAAAGATGTATAAAACCAGGCAGTCCAAACTACCTTATAATCTCCTGATACCCGACATACACGGATTCTAAACGAGTCTTTCTTAATACCCTAATACAAGGACAATGAGATCAACTATACAAATATACCAATTTAATATGGTAAATATAAGTAGTAGATAGAAAAAAGTAGGGTTCTGCGACAGGGGGCTGATGATCTGAAGATCGAACGTCGGCCATATTGGATGCAACAGTTTGTTTTGGTGGCAATCTTTGACCCCGTCATTTTGTTTAGGCAGCCATATTGGATCTACCATTTTGTTTTTATGCAATTTTGCTTAGACCATTTGTATCCACCATTTTGTTTTATGTTATATCTGTTTTGACATTTTCTCAGCCGTTTTGTCATGGTGTCAATTTCATGAAACTTTTGTTTCTTTGTCGTCCATTTTGTGTTGCTAGGTTCATCTTATTTCTACAACCAGGTATCATCGATTTTGTTTTGTATGTTTCAGTGGTGCAAGTCGTGGATCTGTCTTTTTACAAACAAATTCGTTGACACTAAAAGCATAGAGTACATACACTGGAATTATGTCAAATAAATTGTGGACAGACTAAGGTTGTTTATCAAATCGCAACAGGCCAGTATTTGTCTTTGCTCCGTGCTATACATATCAATGCGACCTTGTCGAAATGATATCTTATGCACACATAAACAAAGGTTTTAAATATATGCTGACAGTTATCGACTGTTTTACTAAATTTGTCTGGGCTGTTCCTGTCAAGATCAAAAGTGCTAAAGATTTAGCTGATGCAACGGCTATCATTTCGTTTGATAAAGGTCCACTAAAAAATCTCCAAACTCATTTAGGCAGTGAATTATGCAGTCCAATATTTTATGCCCTGATGGAAAAACACAAAATCAATCATTATTCTGCAAACGCAAGCATGAAAACTTCAATTGTCGAACGGTTGAAGCGTACTCTGAAAACTAGTATCTAGAAGAATTTTTTCTGTTCACGGATCCTACATATGGCTGGGATTATTAGTTGCTCTGTTATCTTCCTACAATCATACCATCCATCGAACAACAGGTATGTGCCCAGTCGAGATAAAAAATAATTTCAAGGGTATTATCTAAAATTCTAAAAAATTTGACAGGTGAAAGCTCAAAGCAATCATTGATGACTATGTGCACATTTCTCGTTTGAAGGGTGACTTTTGCAAATGTTACACACCAAACTGGTCAAACTACATTATCCAGGTGGCCCAAATTCAGCATTATGAACCACACATTTATTATTTGAAGTATTTGAGAGGGTAACCAATAAGAGGCGGTTTTTATGTTCAAGAAATTAAAAAAAAAATTTCCACACTCATAATCGAGAAGATATTGAAGGGGAGAGGTGATAAAATCTTGGTTCGATGGTTAGGTTTTGATAAGTCTCATGAGATTTGGATTCATAATTCATCAATATCCTGGATGGTACTCAAGAAGGAAGATTCTAGATGCATGAAGAAGATACTGCTTAGTAGGGAAGATTCACGACTGAAGATATGTGAAACTGTCACAAGAGTCAGTCGATCGTCCCTGACGATGTTCAAGAATTAAGAGTCAAGACTGAAGGTAAAATCTTTGTTATGCAAATAAAACTATGCATGGAAATGTTTTAATAAATTTTATTACATTGTTAATTATTGTTTTACTTCTATCTCTATAGTTTTATAAATAAAAGAGGTAAAGCCACTACCTACATGAAACTGAACTATTTTTTGCAACGTTCATAAAATGCATATATGTAAAAACGATACTATAGCATTGGTGCTCGGTTTTGTAAATAAATTTACGAGACCTGTACTTCTTCCATACACCACACATTTCAACACCGGAAGGTACAGACAGCTTCTATAGCTCAGTCAGTTAAGTAAACGGTAACATAATGTGCCGTTTATTAGGTGTATACTATTTGCATTTGTATTTTTCCGGCCAATGTGTTATTATTTCTAATGTGAGAATGATTTATTGATTGCATTTTAATTAATTATTAATTGAAGAGGACTATGATTATTAATTTTCACACAGTGTTTCTCTGCTAGTTGTACTACTGCTTATTTTCACGTCTCCTAGTCCAGCAAAAGCAACCACAGGCTCGCTTCACGAGCCAACTCGCCACGCCACTATCTGTCTGTATTACAACCCAGGAAATACGGTACTTGCCGGGAACTGCTGTTCTCACAGTGTAGGAGAGAGACCGCATCCTCCTTGCGCGATTCATGCACGGCTGCATTTCAGCTAGACTGCAGGCACAACAGATAACCTTTGCACCGCCCAACCTTTTTAATTCTCCCGCATGCAGGACGTCGCGCACAGAGTGTACTGCCTTTCATCACTCTCTTGACTCCATGTGACATCTGTCGGCGGCTTTCTAAGCTTTACAGCGTCATCAACGCTCTACGCACCGTGTATTTTAGATTTGAGCATCATTGTGTAAGCCTCCACTCAACCAGCATTACGGACGTTGTCGTTGCTCCTGGTTTTAGGGAGATACTAGTCTTCGGGACTTAGTGCTCAAGACGGTTTATTATTTTTTTTACGTCATGTAGCATAGTTAACATGTGTATTTTTATGGGTGAATTTTGAAGCATATGTAACAAAATTTAAATAATTTTTTCTGTACTACAAGATGCAAGTCATCGAGTCTACCCTGCGTTTGGTAAGTCATCCCACTGCGTCCGCGCTTGATAGGCCGTGCTTTGTTTCGTTAAAAACTAACGTTAATTCTTCACTCCCTGTTTTATTTGTTAAAGTGGAGGGTTCAATTTCAAGAATACTACTGTTTGTTTTAAAGTTGAAGAAAGTATAAGAATTCCACTTTCAACTATAAAGCTAATGATTCAACTATCAAGATTTCAGTAGGACTTCAACGACATCTGTAACACTGCAACTTCCAGCAATGCCATACACATTCAGCAAGTCATTTCTTTGGACGTTGAGTCGCCGCTATGTTCTACATTTCAGCTAAGTTCTACGTAATCGCATAAACTTTAATTGTGCTATGTACTAAGTTTGGTCATCCAGAACTTTTATACTTTTGACTTTATATAACAAAATAATTAATTAATTAATTTTTTTATTTAATAATGTTTACAAGTTAATAAAACTTATAATATCACGAGGACCCGTAGGAAAGTTAAATAATTAAAAGTATTTGCGTGGCCATGTATACTATATCAAATAATGACTCTTCTAAGGTACATTTTGTTATTCAACGTTTCTTGTCTATTTAAACAGTCCAATAATTTATATAATAAATCGCAACTTTCACTCTGCCTCATATAATAGTTTTATTTAATAGCCCATCCTCTGGGAAATTATTTATTTTATTTTTATTCTGTAATGTAAGCTCTACATGAGCAGTCATAGGCAACAGCCGATTTGTGTCCAGTTTCCTTTTCAGCACACATTTCAAGATTATATATTTTAATTATGGTAGCAGACAAATATTGTACAACTATATAATCAAACCCAAATAATATACTACAAAAAGGATCCCAAATACAAAGCATGAAATGTTAACCTTACCGGCAGAAGGCAACAATTTTTATAAATTGGCCGACACTAGCACTACGTACCCTCTAGCATGAGAACCCAAATAACACACACACTACCGCACCCTAGCAGGCATTTTGCAAAACAAAATGGACGACACCTGAGGGTAAAAATAAGACGAACCTAGCAACATAAAATAGACGACAAAGAAACAAATGATGCATGAATGTGACACCATAGCAAAGTGGCTGACAATACACAAAACAAAATGGCTGACAAAAAGTCAAATGACTGACGAAAACAAATGATGAAAGAAACTGATGCCATAACAAAATGGCTGACAAAAGATCAAACCAAAATAGCATAAAAACCAAATGGTAGATCCAAGATGGCAGCCGAAACAAAACGGCAGATCCAAGATGGCTGCCGAAACAATATGGCAGGGTCAAAGGTGTCAGTCACAGCAAAAATTTCGAATCCAATATGGCTAACCTTCGATCCCCAGATCCTCAGCCCCCCGCCCCCTGTGACAGAACATAATTTTTCTATCTACTATAAGTAGATCTAAGAGCGAATATTTATCAGAACTTCTTCGGAAATTGAGACTGACAATCTCAAAATACATGGAATCTCATACTAAAGATGAAACACAGTTTCTGTTCAGAGGAAAAATTATTGGATAAAAGTTAGTAGTGCGACATATCACACGAAATATGACACTGATGCATATTTAAAGACAAATATTGAGTGAGTGAGCGATATTTTGGTCAGCGTTTAGCAGTGAGATTTTCGGCGAGGCTTTCACGCTGGTGAGGGGTGGCATGGCGTGAGTTTGGAGCAGCGCCGGAATGAATGGGCGAGGGAAACATGAGATCCTCGAGAAAACCCGCTGACCAACGGCATCGTCTGGCACGACTCCTACATACGGAAATCCGGGGACCGACCTCGCTGGGAATCGAACCCAGTTCGCTTTGGTGGAAGGCGAGAGGACTGACCCCTCGATAACCGTGGCACCGCGACAAATATTGATCATACAGAACTTGCCTTCACTTTCTACAGCCAAGATTTCCTCATTACTTAAATAAAATAGGGCGATATAACAATCACTAACATCTGCAAGTCTCCAGCAGTATCTTGGTCAAATCACCAGCCTTCAGTCGTCTGTCATACTGCCATAATTGCGGGAGGTTTCAGTAACCATGTCAATATTTTCACTCTTTTGTGTACTGCTATTAAAATTTTTGTTTCAATGTATGTCATGCCGTTAACTAAACACGTAATGTGTCTCACCAGTCGCATCACTACTACCGCGCCTATCTACATATATTTATGCCATATACACATATATGCTTTACCAGTGTATTATGTCGGTAACGGTTTAACGAACTTCAGTTTAAAAGCTGCTCACAAACAAAGACTGGCATAATCCCCGCCCTCCTCGCTAACCCTATTTTATTACAATTTTAAGTCTTTAGATGTCACTTTTTTTTTTTTTTTTTTTGCTGACGTTCACATGAAAGAATTAAATATTTATATGTCTTAAGTAACGCAGGAAAAACAACTAGCCCTACGGAATGTAGAATGTTTCAAATAAAATTTAGCAAAATATTATAACATTTTAAAATCCTCTAATGTGTGTAACATTTCAACAAGCGTCCCTGTAAAATTCCGCCATTTGCCTCATATATTAGTACGGCCATACTCAGTATGCGCATATTATTTCAGTCCGTTCCATTCAGTTATTGTGTAACACTAGTTACAATGAGAAAGTGTGTGTGTATGTATGTATGTATGTATATATATATATATATATATATATATATATATATATATATATATATATATATATATATATATGCACACACACATTTATTGTAGGGTTTTTTCTCAATATCATGTGTACAGTTGGACGACTGATTTCATCCTCAAAGTTTTGTGCTTGTATCTACATTCGTATGACTCACTTATTTTTGATAAAATAGTACGATATACGAACGACTAAAAAGTCCGTATTACAGATGTCACACAGCACATTAGTATTTATTTTTCTTCTCGAATTATATCAATTTTATTTTAGTCTGATTACTGTACTTAATCGTGCATAATAGACAAAAAATTACCGTGCAAGTAATTTTAAAAAAATTAACAAAATAAAGTAAAAAGTCGTTCTAAAATTTGTTACAGAAGAATTTTACCCTCTGTAATACCTTAAATGTTCTCAGCGACACATTTTTACTGAATACCGTAAACATTATCTGTAGAAATAAATGTGAATATTCAGTCAATGTTTTTGAGTAAAAATAAATTGAAAAAAAAAAAAAAAAAAGTAGGAATGTGAGGTATGAGATGCTTTGTAGCTTTAGTTGTATGATTACTGGATGTATTATTATTAGGTTGAAAGTGTTTAATATTTTTAGTCGGGCTAAATATCTCATCGACTGCGAGGTCATTTTACTGCCGAACTAAGCTTTACATATTATAGAAGCTAGTGAAGGACTCTGCCATTACCTTTGTTAAAAAATCCATTTTAATATTCGCATGGAGAGATTTTGGGAAACCGAATTTAGGATGGCCGGAGTCGGGATTTAAACCCACACTCTCTTTATACGAGTCCATCGTGTTACGCACTCACTCACCAATACACCCCACTAAAACAGTTTTTTTTTAATACGAAGTTTAAGGAGTTTTGCGTGTGCATAGACAATAAATTAAGGTTTTCTAAAAGTCTAAAATTAAGTGGGCAGGGTTCATAATGCAACGTTAAAAGCATCAATCTATAACTGTAGATTTCTTGAAGCCAATTTGCGAAAGTCTAAAAACAGTAATCCTAGACAATAGTTTTAGCCAACGTTTTGAAGAAAATTGTTTCCAGTGTTACGAATTTGTGAGGCACAATCTCTGACGCCGGAACCTCCTGCATATAACTGCGGCGCAAGAGATCACGCGTAACGAATCAGTATTTATGAATAAATAATTACTCATAAGTTTGGCCAATGCCAGTATCTAGAATTGTCGTTTTGTACTTTAATTAAACATATTGGCTTCCAAAAAGGGTAGAATTTAATTGATATTTCAGCTTTTATTTATCTACCATACACTCTTAAGGAGGCAAAAAGTTATTTTATGTTGTTTTTTTTTCAGTATGTCCTCAAAATATCATTAACAGAATATGTATCGTTATAGTTTTTGCTTTAAAAACTTGGTTAGAGTGTGGCTATTTAATTATGACACGACTGTGAGAAATATTCTGCTGTTGTACTTTCAGAAGAAAATGTGGGATACTTGAATTATTCTTGGGTTAGGTATTCATCATGAAAATTTTAATTTCATAATTAAAGTATGAATTCTCGTAATTTAAAAATAGCCTGGTTTTGAAATACTTGTACGGTTCGGAAAAACAAATTTATATTTTGTGCCTTGATTCAACCATTTTGTACCCTTTTTTTCCCATCACCGCTCGTTATGAGAGCCCATCTCCAATAAGAGATTTCCTAATTACTGATGTCTTATCTCACGAGTGAACGAGGTATACTTTCCTGCTATGCCTGTGTCTGTGATACAAATTTTCCACTCTCTTCAAATTTTCACAACAAAACATATTAGTTCGTAGGTTAGCTGATTTTCTTTTAAAAAACTCTGTGAAGCACTTAATTTAATTTTCATTTATAATATATTTCTTCAGTAACTAAAATATCGGAAGTATTGAACACCGATGAATATATAACTTACAAATGTGTGTGTATATATATATATATATATATATATATATATATATATATATATATATATATATATATATATATATATATATATATATATATATAGAATATGTTTCAAAACAAAACCACCAAGTATATGTCGTTGCGTTATGGTAATATAACACTTAAAAATATTTATAAGCTACGAATTATGTAACACTAATCTGTCATACGAAAATATGTCTACGTTGTTACAGGCACAACAATGAAAATAAGGACATGGTGAAAATGATCTTGGAGGTATGTGTTTAGTGCAATAATAATTTAGTTTCAAATATATGATCAAACTACTGAAACTTTGAAACATTTTCAAAATATTAAAACATTTTTCGTGCCATCAGTTGGTGTAGAAAAATTAATCTGCAACTTTAAAACTGTCTGTGACATAACATTTTGAAAGCTATATCCCACCTGTCGCTTTAACAAATTTATAAGAGAACCATGCTACAAAGAGCGAAGCTTGGAAAGCTTGCACCTTAATATAATCTCAAAAATGGCCAGAGATATGAAACAATAAATCACGGCATGGCTCCTGAAAAATAGTTACATTACTGACAGTTACCTCCGCAAATTTACGTAGGGGTTCCTAACTTCTTCCATTACTTTTATACTGCCTCATAAAACTGTCTATACTTTATTACAGCGTGTTTCGCCCGTAGATTGCTGCGACACGGTCATTTTATATGTTAAAAAAAATAAATTTCTTCTCTACAGAGAACTTATGTTCAATTTTACTAACAGGTTAAAAAACGGATGCCTGGAAAAGTATTTTTCAGCCACTTTAAGTAGCTCCTTAATAGTGTTTGCTGCAATCTAAGAGTGAGACGTACTACTGACAACTGCAATGTAAAACACACTAATTTAATACCTGGCTGGTAGGCAACACGCTTAGTTTTCGGCGTTGTGGTCAGTTGGCGTTTAGGTGATATGGTCAAATCTGCCTTCGTCATTGTGACATTTTACGCTGTGGTATTTCGGCGTTAAGGTACACATCGGTTGCACAGAGAACACAATTTCGTTCTTTTAAGTTTGTTACTCTGGCGCTCCTGCAGAGAGATGTTTCTACGTTATGGTATTTCAGTGTTGTAGACAGCACTTAATATGGCTTTCGGCGTTACTGTACGTTCGGCGTTATGGTATTTCGGGGTTGTGGTATGAATTTTTCCGGATTAAATTATATATATATTTATTTATTTATTTATAAACAACGTGCTATAAAATCACGAAAACTAAATAAATAAAATGAACTTGAAATTTTGGAAGATTAACACGAAACAATTTTGACGTCAGTTGGGTTGGTTTAGGATTTGAGGGCGGGGTTGATAAGTGGAAGGACTCAAATTGGAATATTCAAATACCAGTGCGTACTCTAAACTTATTTTTTACTATCAACTACCTGAAAAATACTTGCTGTAATAATAATTTCATCTAAATGACGACCATAAAAAACAATTAATAAACTTAAATTTCCCTTACTGAAGAACAAATACAAGAACTACATTAGTAAACTGAATAATAAATTCTTCAGAAGTGGTTTTCCAAAGAATTTCCTTTTAAAGGTAGAAATATTAATTTAGTGTGTTTAAATTGTTGAATATTTCGTACTTGTGACTTGTGTAGTGACTTCGTCTCGATCTTGATGCTGTTCATACTTGGTTAATTTATTTGTCCTGTACTGGATGTATTAATTCAGGTAAGTTGCAGCTCCAGCAATGAGTAGTGTCCGGTAAACCTTTCACGTAATTTTCAAACATCATTGTTATTAAATTTTAAACGGTTAATTTTAATAAAAAGGATTTATAAAAATAGTGAAGACGTAGTGGTGAAACACTCCCATTTGAAAAGTCATGGATTAGTTTTCAGCTAAATATATTCTCATTTCGATTTCACGCGGTTTACAAGGCTCACTCACAGCGAATGTTTGGACGTCTACTTAAAACAGTCAGCGGCCAACATTCACTTGTGTTATTTGCTCGAGTCAATGTTCCCATTAGTGGCCTCGGAGATGATACAATGCAGTAAATTACAATACTGGCAATGTTCTTTTTCGTGACAATTAATGACTGTGATGACTGCTTTACACCGTCATGATGATAATTGAAAGACTATAATATTATTAGATAATTTTTATGTACAGTAGTTTTGAATGTGTGTTTCCAATTCCGTTGGATTTATGAACAAGATTTTTTAAATTTATTACTGTAAATACAAAATCTGTAAACAATACCGGCAAGAAAATATTAATATTTGATTTATCAGCTGTTACTTCACAAACATCAGCCACTAGAATCTATGTCGCCACAGTCCCTAACGAGTCAAGGCTTGTCAAGTGTCAAATGACCTTGTAATATTTGTTTTGTAGACGTTACTAGTCCCTACAGTTTCATCTTACGGAAAAGTATAGCGTACACATAACGGCGAGTCAAATGTTAAAACATGTTTGTTGCGGGAGCATACAACAAACATAAACCAACGGACTTACTGAAGTGTAATAATTTGTACTGAATTAAGATGTCATGTGCTATGTGATAAAAACAATAACAGATAAAACCACATATTTTTTAGCTATAGTAACTTACTGAAAATAAATAATTTTGTAATGAAACATAGCGATATATTTGGTACATTATAAAACAAAAACCACGAAATATTTTGTTGTTAGCGAATAGCTGCATTCCTCCCAATGAACTGTAGATTTGTGTGGGTATGTCGACAGAAACAAGGGCACATCCCTTTCTACGAAGCGAGGAGCTGCCATGTTTAAATGAAGCAATCTGACTCATCATCCTCGGGGTCATCTGCCCACTTTGAGAATGAGGCTGGACTCCCAGTACTGAAGGTTGCCGAGCCGAAGGTTGCCGAGCGTGTCCGATAAATCAATATTTTCAGTATGCAATTATTAAAAATCCATAATTTACAATAATTATAAGAAAAACATTTTCCAAAATTCATAAACAATAACATCAATACGATAAATCAATTCGTAATTGCGATGAAATATAAAGTATTGGTTTTAATGAATTCAACATTTAAATTCCCATTTCAGCCCATGCCTCGGTAGCCGAATGGTTAAAGACATCTGCCAGTTTTAAGTGACGGAAGGTTATGCAGTTCGGGGCTCTTCACCTCCAAAGAAATTTTTAAGTCACCAACTGTGAATTTTAAATTATAAGGGTGATATCTCTGCCTAGGCTGCATGGCATGTTGCCCTTACATTCAGTGCGACACTAGTGCTGCCTAGTAGGTGATACAAGAATCAAATTACTGATTAGTCGAATGAGTGTGGTATATCTACCAAGTCTATTAACTTGTAGTGGCCAACTTGAGAACCGACAGCAACGAAACATTAAAAAAAAAACCTCAACCTGATGTTCGATAACTGCTTAAACTGGTGTACGTCGGTGCTTCAACCAATGATGAATCCACCGGTGAGTTCCCGAAATCGCGGCTGTCCATCCAGCTCCAAAGTCGATCCATCGATCTCCTGCCAGCAGTGAAGGTAACTACTACCGCAGGTGTCGCCACTTGTACTGAGAGGTTTAGTATCTGTGCTCGTGTCACTAGGACAGCTGTCGGAACTGAAGACTGTGATGCAGGTAATTGTACCGACGGCTCGATGGAGGTTAACAATAAATGTAAACACGGCAATTCGGTTATTTTAGTTGCGATGTGCAATACAATTCTTGTTATTACATTACATAAAGAAATTAATGCATCGAGTATTGTACGAAAGCTTAATGTCTGTATGTATATCATGTGACTTGGACAATTTATAGAAACAGGTTTGTCTTTATTTGCAACGGTTTTTGTGTTAAAAGCAGTAGTATTGCCAGGAAGACTCAGGACGGAGTGTGTTAATTTAGTGTGGCGAAAGCTCATAAAAACAATGTCGAAAATGTGTTTTCAATTTTTCCCTAAAGTGAAAATTGTGGGTGTAATACTACCATGAAAATAGACTTTCAAAATGCATTTCAATTTAAATGTCAAAATCTACTTAATATTAAATAACGGAACTTTGTACACTGTCTTATAAATGACTTTTCTTCAATCTAAGTAATTTAGTTTAGCAAAGTCATTGGCCCATTATTTTTAAAATGGGGCACGACATGTTTCTTCCGCTTCTAACTTCGGAACATTTCTGTGCAACTCACGTTCCACTACAGAAATTAAACAGGCGCGGATGATTTATAGAAAATGGCTGTATTTTATAAAATTGCTAAAGTTAGACATTTTCGATTAAAGTAACGCCTGAAACATATGTTGGTATTGCGACATCCTTGCAAAATATGTAACCGAACTAATAGGTGTTTTGCAATAATATCATTGCGAAGGTTTTATCATATACAATTTGTAACACGGACCGTTTAAAAGTAGGTTCATAGTACTGTAAAGCTGTACATCCAGTTAACCTCTCTGATAACTGAACGTATATCGTTTCGGTTAAATTAGTGCGTCCTAACCACTATACAGAGCAGGTACCTCAAGCAGTAATGCAAAACATGTTATTAGCGATATTGTCGCGACGCTAAAATTCGGAGTTTATTACTATCATTATTTTGTTTTAATTCTCATCCATACTCAAAATAGTTAGAAATGTTATTTTGGTTCATAATTTCAAAAAGTATGTGGTTTTCGGGAAGTACATTCTTGACGGTAAGGATCGTGGAGGCATAGAGTCTTCTGTTACAATTTTTCAGTCTGAGGTTTTTTTCACTACTCCTGGAAGTCTGCAGAGGTTGTTGTCACCGCAGCACTTGTAGGTTCCTTCGTGGGCGAAGTCCCGGTAGTTTGTGTGGGCATGTAGCATTACACTGGGTTGTTGGTAGGTGAGGAGTGTGGTGATAGATGTGGTCGTGTCGCCAGGCAGTCGTGCGCTGCGGGTCCTCCTGGTACTTTCAACGTGTGGCAGGATGCACTGGATGCCTATGTCACAATCCCCTGCTCCCCTGTCCCACATTTACATCTGTAGTAGGGAAGACACACTGGCAGAGTTGCGTAGAACAGCAGATTCCAGTCATGCCATTCCAGGTTATTGTGCAGGAGCTTTTTAACTTTTTAAAGCTTTTTGACTTTCTGAAACTTACTCTCTTTTGGGGATTTGTTTATGAGCTTTCTATATATTTGAAAATGTCGATGCCTCGGTTGACTAGATGGAGACCTGAGGGCGTGACGTAATGCCAGGTAGCAGATTAGGTCTTTAAATTTTCCTTCGCTGGTCTAGTGATGATAATAATAATAATTAGATTCTAAACTAGTAAGAATGTCAGTCGTGTGTCGGTAGTGAGAGAAGTCACGAGTATCCCTAAAGTTGTATGTGACATCGCGGGACATGATTATCAAAACCATGAGTATTATTTTTATTACTACACATAATTAATTCAATTAATTTTCTTGATTGGATTTTACGATAAATAACAGTCGTTCTTTTCGCTAGTGTTTACTGTTGGCCAATAAGATCGTTGTTTACATCATGTTTCATTCTAATACAATGACCTTGTTTTTAAATGTTGTAACAATCAGACACACCTTTCATATGAGTAATTCAAGTCGGATCGAATAATGTAATGTATGTTCATCACTTAATAACGTATTTTTCTAATTTCAAACATTAATATATTTTCCAAATTAAACGTTTATATTTAGTACCGATACTTTGATATTTGTTTTTTATTACAGTATTTGATTACCAGTTTTTTTTTAAATCTGTAGATTTACCCTAATATTAAATTCATTGTTAACTTAATTTTGTTGTTACGAAGGTTGAACGTATATATTTGGTAAACACACCACAGGATAGGAGACGAGACACGTAGGGGACGTTCTGGTCAATGCGAAATCCACGGTCGCTTCACATATTCAGCCGAGCGAGGTATTTCATTATTTCCGTACGTTCGTTTGTACATGTGTTCTACTAAACCTTCAGTATTTATCTTACATTAGGCTAAAAGGTGGAAGTGTCGTTGAAGTGTTTCTTTTTCTTTGCAGGGCTTAACACACGAGGAAGCACATATTTATCTCCCCCACAGACTTGATTATAAATTAAAAAGTTCATTTCATTTTATTTATGTTTTATCGTTATGGTTCAACTCAGAATTTACTTATTATTAGTTAGTATTTTTTTACACTTCGTAGTCATAGCGTCGTCATTAACGCAAACTCCTTACTTTTTAACTGTACATTAACAGCTATCTTCAGATTTATTATCATTACATTCATGTTTAAATCAAAGTCTCTGTTCCCTTTCACGTCATTTATAAATGTATGTATATCTTACTTAAATTATTATTTGATTTTACTACGCCCAGCCCCCTGACACATCTATGGCTAAAGTCACCGGACAAATACTTTTGCAGAAGCCCAGTTTGGTTACAGACGTGTTTATTTGTCACAAATTTTTGTCCGATGACAATTACACCCTTTACACATTAAGTCCATTTACGTAATATATTTATTTATTTTACACTATTTTACCATGCCAAACTTCTCTTGTGACAATATTACAAAACATGTCAGTTGGTATGTAGACAGTGTTTTTGTCAATAGTAACAATGGCGTCTCGTGCCCCATTTGAACAATGAACTAAATTACTGAGAATGAAGTAAATGAATTTGTAAGGCACTGTGTAAAGTTTCGTTATTAAATATAAAGTTGTTTTAGACATTTTAATTAAAATGTTATTTGAATTTCTATTTTCAGGGAAGCCTTACTCCCACAATTTTCTCTTTAGGGACAAATTGCAAACACATTTTCGGCATGGCTTTTATTTGCTATCAGCACAAGAAATAAACACATTCCATCCTATCTCATCCTATATAAATTTCACTGAATAGAAATTTATGTAAAATATAATATTATTACTAACAGCAATATGATATGAAATCAGTATTTTTATTGTGTACTTAAATATTTATTAAAATAGTCTGCTCTTTCAAGTCCATTGCAAACATCTTATGTGTAAAATTACGAAAGGTATTCTGTACATGAACTATTATGTTATGTTCCCTGAGCATGAGTATAAGCAGGATGCTCACATTACACTCACTGTAAAAATACTTCCTATAGTGATTAGGAATTTATTATCCCAGACACAGTATTGGACAGTTGCCATACTTCTGCCTTGTAAATATGCAAACCTGTTAACTTGTTACAATACATGTCTGATAACTTCAGTATACATTTTACTGTTTTATAAAAAGGTTTAGGAGTGCTACCATGCATGTCTGGGAAACTAATTCTACCGTAAATACTTTCTTAGCGCTCCTATACGCACGTGTGGCACATTTACAAATTATTTTTGAATGTAATTATGTTGCGAAATTGTTTGTTGTATAAATTTTACATTTTAATCCTAGTGCAGTGTAATTGAGCTAGTATGGTTCGCTCTGTAAAACATGCGCATTGTAACATTAGCGGCGAGACATGGAGAGATTAAAGGGCAAGAAACACATCAAAGCAATGTAGTGTTTACTACTTAAAGCAATCGTGCAGTGCCTGTGCAACCAGTCGTGACGGGAAGGAGCACGGACGAACACGTACCGGCAGAATTTGTATTTCACTTTGCCTCACATGATTCGGCTCAGCTGGATACTGCGACATGTGGGATGCGGCGACAAATCCACGCAGCTCATACTTACAAGTTACAACTTATACCTATGTATCCATAATTTACAGACATTTATAGTAGACCTATGCGTCTAAATATTTTGAAACATGTCTTAGTGGGTTTAAAGAAAATTGTTAAATTATATAAGTTAGGTACTAAAATCAATAGGTGCCCGCGGAAGTATAAAATACGGGGAAACAAAAATCATTGTCTTACGTCGTAAGTCACATAAACAATAGTGATACCATACGAAACAAATGATTGAAAAAGTGATTTTACATAATACTATTACAGTATTAAAGTAATAAAATATTAAATTTAAGAGAGTAGTAGTATCTACTTTTCCAGATATATTCGGGAAATTAGAAATGCTAAATACAATAATAAATTGAGGTTTACCTTATGATTCGTATAGTTTTACATACGGAATTATCTAAAATCATTATATTCCTAGGTGGTGATAGAAGGAAACACATTCAATAAACAGGAAAAAATCTAACAGTGTGTAGGTTTACGTGTTATGTGTTATTTTCTAATGATTCTTGCAATTGGGCTACGTTACAAACTAAGAGGTATTTTGTGTATTATTATGTCCAAAATACATCTTTAGTTTGTACGTGTTATAGTACAAAATATATAATAAAATAAATATTATATATGATGGTTAACATAAAGAAGAGCTACTCATCGTGTGCCGGCCAAAATATTGATTTTAGAGACAAAGATTAGAAACGAAAAATGTTTCTACAGTCGACAGTCGTTAGAAGTAGTCCTACGCGAAAAACATGTCGTTCTATTGAGTTATTTTAGGTTAGTTTAGTGTACGTTACTTTAGGTGACCTAACCTTATCTACTTTACTTTAAGTTAGGTCAGGTTGTATTGCCTCACCTTAAGTAACGTAGACTAACCTAACATAACCTAAAATAAGCTTACTTAACGAAAAAAACGTTTTGCACAGGACTACTTCTAACGACTATTAAAACATTTCTTATTAATACACTATGCCTCTAAAAGTAATAGTTTGACTGGTATACAATGAAACATTTCTTAATTTTTCCCAAAATAATGTAAATTTTCAGAAATAACGGGTGAAGCGGTACTTGTGTAGAAATGGTGTGGTGGATATGTAAGTTACCATGGACCAATTAGGACGGTAAATGATTATAATTAATGTTAAGGAAATATGCATATTTTTAAAATAATATACAGTGTTTGTAAATTATGTAAAATCAGTACTCTTTAAAAGTGTCTAGTCGGGTGAAACGATAATGATTGTTGCAAATCAAGTTTAAAGTATATTTATAATAATGGTATAATTAATTAATGGTATTTATTATCAATAAAATAGTAGTTATTTTTACATTGTTTACTTAGTAAAATATACAAATGGTATTATATTATGAGAGATAATGTGTTACATTTAATGATTACAACGTTTACATTCTCATTTCGTTCCATGCATCGGTAGCCGAGTAGTCTAATTCGTCAGTTTTTTGGCGTAAAATTCAATTGTTGGGGGCTCCAATTCACGAAAGGATAATTTTTTTAGTTACATACTTCAAAATTAAAATCACAAGGACGACATCTTTGCCTAGGATGCATGATATGTGAACTTACATTCAGGGGATAAAATTACAGCATAGAAGGAGACACATTAAGTAAATAATCGATTACCCGAACGAGTGCAACGCACCAGGCGGTCAAACTCGAGAACCAAGTAGCAGTGCTCCTAGCGACGACTTATGGCGGCTAAGCAGAAAAGTGCCGAGCATGCTCAAGGCGTCAGTACCAATATAGTGGCAGGTGATCAACAAGATGGTCGACAGGATACAAAAAAAAATTTAAGAACGAAATTTTTATGTTAGGTGTCAAATTATATGTGAAGTGTCAAATAACACGTAACATTTAAAATTACACGTTAGGTGCCCTGTTCTGACCTTGAAATAAGAAAAATACTATTTTGAGCTATTTTAATTTTCTTAAATTTTTATTAATTTTTTTTCGAAATTGTTTGTATTTTTTATGTTTGTTAATTTTTCGGATTTTTTTTTTTGTTTTTGCATTATTATCTATTTTCAGATTTTTGGAATTTATGGAATTTTTGGAAATATTTGTAATTTTTAAAATTTTTAAAATATTTTTGGAACTTTTTAAAAATATTTAAAATTTTTCGGAATTTTTAAAAATGTTGGGAAATTTGAAGAATTAATTGTTTTGAAATGTTTGAGAAATTTTCGGATATTTTTCATAATTTTAGATTGTTACACCTATATCATCCAAAATTCTATGACGCCAACCAAGATGGCTGCCTTGACGCCATCCAAAGTTCAACGGTCAAATGTCGCCCACAAATCGTAGGGGTTATCCACGGAGCACCATTTATATTCTACCTGTGTAACACTATCTTCGTCTCAGTTATTGTAGTCTTGTCTAAGTTATTGGGTCTTCAGTTATATCAGTTTTCTTTGTTTATTCTTTAGGTAGTTCATGTTCACATTATTTTTTTCATTACTAGTTGCTTTTTTATTTATGTTTATTATAACTAATTTTTACGTGATTTTACATGATAAATGTTTGTTTATGTATGCCTATATTATACATATTAACGGCCTTTTTCTTGTTTATCTTGTCTAATTATTGGCTTTCTAGGACTACGTAGCATGGCAATGGAATTATGTCCAAATTTTTCCACTAAATAATTTCCTTCAAGGAAAATAGTGAATATTGTTAATAACGCACGCAGTCTATGTACAATGTTCAAGCGCGGAGATATATCCTAGCTACATAGCTCTATCTGGAAGTGTTATCACAGTTACGTACAGTACATTGTGCCTTCCCAATCTAATTTAGAAACTTCCTGCGATGTGGCGATTCCAGCAGATTGTGGTTCGTCCACTCACTTTGTCACAGAGTTGAATTCATCTGCAGTTGCTAATGCACTTAATTGTCGGTCTTAACTTCCTCTCCACTGCTCCGTACATCCTAGGCCGCTAGGCCGAGTGCTACAGACCGCATGTTCACGCGACATAGTATAGAGGGAGCAGTGAGGCGTGATTTCAGTGTAACACTATATGAGTAGGCTATTCAACTTTATATTAGTACGAATGTAAACAGAGTACCAAAATGTCGTAATATTTCTTTATTTCATTGATGCGCGAAGGAAACAACGCAAACATGACCACCTATGTTTGGCGTGGTAACCGCCTAGAATATAGGCAACTGTTAGGAACCAAACACTATAACGACTGAATGAAACTCACAACAGTCACATCTTCAACTTACTGTAAGATTTAAGCTTGTACCATATTACTTTACGTGACGAATTTATGTTAAAGTTAACTAGTTTCACTTGAAAAAATGTATTATCTTTACAAAAAAATATTTCTCTACAAAACATTTTCATAATTGCTTTCATATGTAAAACTCCGCAGATATATTTTTTTTCAATTTTTAGAACTAAATTTAAGATTTATTTTTATTATATTCCACAAAAGGAATTCGTATTTAATTACATACGTTTAGAAACATTACGTTTAACACGTCTCATGTGAAAAACATATCCTTAGAAGTGTTCATAGAAAACATATCCTTAGAAGTGTTCATAAAAAACATTTGCTCCTTGTTTGATTCCTCATTTAATATCCTCTATAAAATGTGCGTAGGCAGAACTCTACACGAAAGAGAAGTTTAAATCCTTGGTTGTATGTGGCAGACGCAAAGCGGATGAGACGTTAAAGGACTACATATAACACGCTATTATCAAACCAGACGATGCTGGCTGTAGCAGTGGTTCATCGTTTTACTGTGCAGCGGGTTCTCGATTGAAGTCCTGACATAGCAAGTGTGTTACTAAAATTACGAACATACACAAATAAGCTGTTGCTAATTCGCATTTCTGCGCCTTTTAACACAATATACTAGCAGTGCGCGCGCGATATTTCCCGCCAATATTTACTTAAATTGTATAACTTCTTTGTTAGCCAGGTTAGCAGTTTAGCCATTGAATGTTTGAATATCAAATTTGCATATAGAATTTATTCCACAGAACTGTAGGTAGCTATATCTGCCAATGCGAAAAGCAGTCCTAATTCTGTCCCTGCCACTTTAAATGACTGCTACGGGCTTTATTTATAATCATTTCAAAACAGATATGGAATATGAAAGTGTAATTGAACTGTAGTTCTTTGTGCAACGTGATTTGCACACTGATTCACAATGAAAGGAACCTATATTTAAAGTCAAATAAATAAAGTATGTAGTCCTTCGGCACATAGAAGCTGTAAAACAATACGTAACGATATTACTGTAGTATGTTCACATAAATCATTTCTTGATCGCTATACATTCTTTTTCAGAATCGCTTCTTTGATATGTTTACAAAAATAATTTTTCCCCTAGTAATAATTTAGTTAGTTATTTTGTTTACTAATACAAAAAAACAAAAACATATGTGTGTATATAATTAAATAAATAAATAAATATATATATATATTAGCAGTCCCTCGCGGCTTTGCTCACGAGTATTATTCATACAGATAATATTTACTTTAAATGAAAAAAACTCTTTGTACACCAGATTGGTACTGCAGTCATCAAGTGTGAGAATGACAAAGCGGCTAGTTGAACTAATTCTGCAACAGGATAAGTAGCTATAGCTGTCCACGCGAAAAGAAGTCTTAAATTTGTCCCTGGCACTAACAGCGACTTCGCCTGGGACATATTTATAGCACTGCGAAGTTTACGTGGGGTAGTTAAACACTCTGAAATGTAAGAGGTTAATTTAATTTAAAACGTCTGCTTTACCCTGTCCTTAACCATTGGTAACGGTGGCCTCTATTACATATTTTCAAAATATTCACTTGAAGTTTAATGCCATTAGAAATATTGTGTTGGAAAAAGTTTCGCGAAAACGTATTTGGTGCCCTAACCTTGGGATTAGTGAGAAAATATGTTATATGAGCGGATGTTGTCGAGGTACCTAAGTGGAAATCGAGCTGCATAATCAATTTTACACCTTTTAAACGATTACAAGCAAATTGCACTAATTCGATCTGCTTTGCAGTTTTTGTGTGTCATAATTGAAAGTTCGCACGCAGCTTATAACGGAATTCGAGCCCAGAACCTCCTGGAATGTAGACGTGATCTACAAACAACTGCATCACGTAACGTCGAAATAATTCATGAAAACAAATTTAACTTAAAAATAAAATATTCATAACCTGAGCTCAGTGGCGTAGCTAGGATTTTTATTTGTGGCGGGGGGGCCGGGGGGGGGGTTAAATTGCGACTGTTATGAAAGAACACAGATCCCCGTAATTAAAGCGGGGGGTCCGGGTGTCCTCCCCCGGAAAAATTTGGATTTCAAGGTGCAAAATGATGCTATTTAAGCAATTTTATTACCGACACATTGAACATACTGTTGGTAGAAATATTAAGATATTTTTAAAGATGAAAAATTTTTGAGTGAAGAATTTAACTAATGGTTGTTCTGAATACTCAGCCACAGATTCTTTACCACAAACAATCCCTCTTGCAACTGCATCATTGTCACCACTGCAGTGTCGTAGGCAGAAATTTATTTACTTATTTATGAAGTTGCATTTTTCTTTGATTTAACAGTATTATCAGCCGGCTAAAAGTACATATAGAATTACGTTCTACAGTTTATTTTGTTTGTTGTATTTAATATAACTTTTAACAATTTCAATCCCCAAATTTTAAATTTGACTGATAAAATTTTTTACAAATGGTCTAAATACAGAATTGAAATACGTACACTGATGTGACATTTTTGTTGTCATCACCATCCGCAAATAAATCATTGTACAATATGATTTTACATAAGCCAAAAATAAACCATTTTACAATATTATTATACATAACTGCCTAATTAGGCATGTAGCATACATGTTGACTTATTAGCAATATCGTGTAATGATAATTTACAAAATAACACAAGTTTTAAGACAGAAAACTGTACAGGTAGTAAACAGCCATGATCAAACATGCACTACACCACATTGATATTTTGAAGTCCGTTTCACAAAGTTTAAGCAAACAACTGTATAGTAATTTACAGAAATGTTTATTATCAGCTACAGTTATATTGTCCCATGGCTGCAAATTATGACAATACTAGATTTAAGGCCATGCTATCAGTGGTTTTATAGAAATTTTAAAAATAAATGTTTTAATGCAACAAAATATTTACACTGGAGAAACACTGCACAATCTTAATACAAACATATAATAATTTGAACCTAGATTTTTCATCAGACCTGATTTTATTTTGCATCCTAATCACTACCAATTTGGTTATAAAAAATAGCTAAAATAAAGTTAATGGTGCAATATTTTGCATGAGTATCATATAAGTGAAAAGTTCAGATATGTGTTCATAAAACTGTGGATATAATATACACATGTACATACACTAAAACAATTGTATGCTATGTGTGATTGTGGCGAGTGCTGTCAAAAAACTTGGAATGAATTTTCTTTGAATGCACCTTACATGTTGTGCTAAAACGATTGTAACTGAGCTTTTGCAAGCAAAATGTCACTACACAGCCGGCATAATGTACTTGAAAATAAATCTTGCCTGACCAATCAGTTAATGTAAAAAATAAACTAATTTTCAATTGCGCGAAATTCTTAGCTTTCACGAAGTTTGCCCATTGTTGAGCATGGAAAATTAGCGTGTTAAAATACTCACAAATGGGCATCTTTTAACTTCCGCCAAGTAATTTATACTACGGAAGTCACGCCATTAACTATTTTTCACTTACCTAACAGTCTTCATTCACAAAACATTGTGACACAAAAACACAATACAAAGCATGCTTACTTCACCATGCATTCACGCAAACCCAAATGCATAACCACGCTTAACCACGCGTAACTCAAACTCTCTGTTCAGAGAAGAAACTTCACTTTCTTACACAAGACAAACTCTTTCTAGCGGCGGCGATAAGAAACACTTGAATAGTCGAGAGTTACGTAGGTGGCTCAATAAACATCAAAGCAAAATAAATAAAGAAGTGACATACATTTAAAATATTTAACGAAGATTTTTACCACAACAGTTAGCTTTCTTTAAATATGCAGATAAAAAGAAAGCAATTCCAGGTTTTAAGTTCTCTATTAATAATCTCGGAAACATGTGATATATTTACGATCTTCATTGGTAAACATTAAATCGTTGAATTTTTTTTTCTGTCGTTGATATTTCGGGGGGGGGGGGGGTTGAACCCGGATACCCCCCCCCCCTGCCTGCGCCCTTGCCTGAGCGCATACAGATTGTACAATGTCACGTCTCGATATGTTTCTGTAGCGGGATCTCCTGTATAATCTATTTCTCGCTGGTCGTACTTTCTTTTCGTATCGTCCGCCTTGGAAGTTTATACAAAATTAGTTTTATTCTTAATAATTAAGTTATCTCATAAAGTAAAAAAACGTACATATAATATTTTTAAATACTTACGTAAGTATCACTCTGACGGGAACAACACCTCAATGTCTCTACTTTATAGATATTGATGCTAAACAAATCTTGCGTTTTTTTTTTACCCTTTTCGGTGTGAGATTTCGAAATATTTTAATTTCCCATTGTAGACATTTGTAAAAGTGAAGTGCAAATCACGACGGTAGCCCGTTCAGTCCAATGAAAATAGATCATAAATTAGAAAACACATATGGCCCCTGCACAATACTGAGAGTTCGAATTTCGAAAAATCTTAATAGTATTTTGCAATAATTTTTGTAATCATCGTCCTTAAACAAAAATTAACTGTATATCCCGACGCTCGACGGGTTCGATAGATATCGTGGATTTATCTAAAACACATTACAGGTCTTTTCACCTCCTAAGTAAGTGAAGTTCGAAAAACCCTTGAATCACGTTTTAGAATAGACATACTTAACTGGTGTCGCTTGGACGCGAAGAACACAATAGCCCGTTGGGTTCAAGATACAAATACGATTAATCAAAAACACATTTAATTATTTTTCACCACTTTTTATGTTCTTAGGTGGGGAATTTCGAAAATTCGAGATATTACTGGTCAGGTATTTGAGTAAGCATTCGCTACATAAAAATCAATGGAATATATATATATATATATATATATATATATATATATATATATATATATATATATATATATATATATATATACAGCGATTGTGGATCGAAAACATATTTTAAAACTTTTTTGACATCTTTGTAGCCGAATTCTGAAAATAAATATATTTTATTGGTATATTTACAAGAGAATCAATCTAAAGCAAAGAGCACTTTGGTATCTCGATTGGTTCGATAGATATAGAGAAATAATTGAAAAAACATATCACGTATTTTCACCCCCTTAGTTTAAGAATTTCGATGCGTCTTGGAGTGCAGTCATAGACATTTGTTTACCTAATTGTTTGAAGTAAAAATCAAGTCGATAGTCAATTGTGTTTCAGTTATATAGACGATTCACAATAAACACATCTTTCCGTGTTTAGTGCTTGGGGGTCGAATTCCAAAAATTCGTAAAACCACCTTTGGGTATTTACATAAGCAACATTTTGAATTGAATACCAACTCTCTATCCCGAAGGGTTTGATTCATATCGATAATTAATTGGAAACACATTTAAGTTCTTTTCACCCCCTTAAATGTTAAATTTCGAAGAATCTTAAAAATGGCTAATATGCATTTTTATGAGTGTCCTATTAAAATATAAATCACGACGATGATCCGTCGGGTTCGAGTTCTATCGACATTTCTTCGGAAACGCATTTTACCCCTTTTCACCCCCTTAGAGGTCTAATTTCGAAAAATTCCTTCATATGCTCGCCTACGATCTGAAGGGAAACCCTACAAAAATTTCATGATTCTTGGCCCAGTGGTTTGGGCTGAATTTTGATATGTCAGTCAGTGTACATTTTTATGTATAGAGAAAAGTGAGTAAAATATAAGACGGTTAGTACAAAGAGGTAAGTCAGAGTGGATTTTTGGCATCATGAAGGTCGAATATAACCTTCTGTGCGGCGAACTGCTTACCATATCCTACGAGGACATATTTAGATGACACCAGTAAGTTGTATTGAGCATAAATATTGCAGATGTTTCGAGCAGGCAGATGTCCTTGCAAGAAGTGTATGTCGCAAAGAA
>PNEQ01005808.1:52805-65324 GCA_003012365.1 Medauroidea extradentata
ATATATATATATATATATATATATATATATATATATATATATATATATATATATATATATATATATATATATATATATACACACACACACACACACACACACACACACACACACATACGAAAATGAAAATGTAGGGCTAACTGGTAAAATTATTTTGTACGACGACGCTTCACTTGCACAATTTGGCATCGCTGCAAGGAGAAATTTCCCTCTTGCGCTTCATGTCAATACCTTGTTTCACGTATGTTACTTCAAGTAAACGGATAGTCATGTTTGGGCTACTCGGGATTTGTGATTTTAACTTACACCCATAATATGTATGTCGGAACAGTTTTAGTAAAGAAAATAAGATATCTGTGGTGCGTAAGAGAGGACCAAATACAGTGTTATTTTGCCACATTGTGCATTTAAAATGGAATCGTAAAACATGTTGCAACGTACATTCTCGTAACAAATTTAGTTCAGGATTCGCGTGGTGTGCGTATTTAGTTATTTGTAGACAACCTGTGTATACACATAAGTTATAGTTTTAACAAATCCGTTTTTACGTGAATTTTTAATAGTTTATTTCCGTACTACAATACTGATTACAGATTTTAAACATATATCAGTTACACCATACGTCGAGTTTTGAACTTTTGTAATGATATTTTTTTAATATTTAAACTCATTTTAAAATGTTATGTAATCTTTATGAAAGCTTATACTTTAACTAGCCGGCCGGCTGCGGCGTTGCCCGCGTGAAATTATGTAATGTAAACAGTAACTCTGGATAAAATATGTGATGAAGGCATTTAACAGCTGGCGTACTCAATAACAGTGAACTATAAGTTGTCTTAGCTCAGTGTAAAGAGCGCGCGCAATATGGTCGTATGATGTTATAGTAATTCCCATCGCAAAGTCTTACACGGGATACGAACCCGTAATCCCACCCCTTCCACACCACAAACTTTATACAATACCTGAGTGAATGCGTAAAGGCAGGCCGTGATAATTCTTTCGTATGTACAGGCAACAGTCCAAAGAGGTTTTATTTATGACTAGCAGACCCCCGCCGCGGCTTTGCTCGAGAGTATTATTCGTAACTGATAAAATTAAAAACCTCTTTGCACACCAGATTGGTACTTCAGTCATCAAGTATTAGAATGTCCAAGCGGCTAGTTGAACTAATTCTGCAGCAGGATAAGTAGCTATAGCTGCCCACGCGAAAAGTAGTCTTAAGTTTGTCCCTGCCACTAACAGCGACTTCACCTGGGCCTTATTTATAGCCCTGCCTATTTGACGTTGTTGGGTAGTTACAGACACCTAAGGTAAGAGGTTAATCGAATGAGAAACATCTGTTTACCCTGTGCACAACCATTGATGACGGTGCCCTCAATTATATATTTTCAAAATATTCACTTTAACTTTATTGACATTACAAAGTTTCAGAGGGTAAAGGTTTCGCGGAAACGTATTTGGTGCCCCAAACTTGAGATTAGTGAGATGATATATCGTCGGTTTACTGCCAAAAGTGACAAAGTCAAAATAAGATAAAATTATAAAAATGCTAGGAATATGTATATGTTGTTCACGAACAATTGCCCAAGTTTAAAGTCTATTCGTCGTTTCGTACTGTAGTGTCACAGTATAGTAACATACCAAAATTTTGTTAATATATACAATTTAATAATGTTTTTAAACGAAATAGCATTTATGACTTAATCACTTTTGGCAGTATACCGACGATATGTCAGCAGATATTGTAGAGGAACCTAAGTGGAAAGCGAACTGCAATTTTACCCCTTTTAAAGACTACATGTAAATTGCACTAATTCTATCTGCCTTGTAGTTTTTGTGGGTCAGAATTGAACGTTCGCACGCAGCTTTTAACGGAATTCGAGCCCAGAACCTCCCGGAATTTAGGCCTGAGTAACAAACAACTGTGTCACGTAACGTCGAAATAACTCATGAAAATAAAATTTATTAAAAATAAAATAAAATATCTGTGTCCTGGGCTCATAGAGGTTGTACAAAACCACGTCTAGATAGGTTACTGTAGAGTGAAACTCCTAGGTTGATTCTCGCTGCTCGTTCCTGCTTTTCGGATCGTCTGCCTTGATTATTGACCAACTAAGTTTTAGTCTTAATAATCACGTTTCTTATAAAAAAACTACATAATTATTTTTTAAAATATTTACGTAAGCATCACTCTGACGCGAACAACGCCTCAATATCGCTACTGGTTAGATAGATATCGTGGGTTGATGGAAAACAAATTTCGTGCTTTTTCACCCTTTTGGGTGTCGAATTTCGAAATATTTTAAATTTACATCTTAGACATTTGTACAAGTATCCAACTGAAGTGTAAATCACATCGCTAGCCCGTTCAGTCGAATCAAAATCGATAATTCACTAAAAAAAAACACATATCACCCCTGCACAGTATTGAGAAATCGAATTTCGAAAAATCTGAAAACCGTTTTGTGATAATTTCTGTAATCATCATCCTGAAGCAAAAATTAATTGTATATCTCGACGGGTTAGATATATATCGAGGAGTTATCTAAAACACGTTCAAGGTCTTTTCACCACTTAAGAGAGTAAATTTGGAAAAACCCTTGAATCACGTTTTAAAATACTTTATTGGTATCTCGTGGACGTAAAAAACACAACATTAGCCCGCTGGGTTCAAGATATATCGACGATTAATTGAAAACGCTTTTCACCACTTTTCACCCCTATTCGCGTTCTTAGGTGGTGAATTTCGAAAATTCCTGAAATTACTTTTTAGGTATTTGAGTAAGCATCAATCCGAAATCAAAATCACGTCGCTATATAAAAAACTATGGGATCGTTATATATCGAATGTGAGTCGAAAACTCATATTACCCCTTTTTTTAACCAGTTTAGGGCCGAATTCAGAAAATATATTTTAAATGGTACTTGAGATATTTACAAAAGCACCAATTTAAAGCAAAGAGCATTTGGATATCTCGATTGGTTCGATAGATATGTAAGGATAATCGAAAACACATTTCACGTATTTTCGCCCCTTTAAATAAAGAATTTCGAAACGTCTTTGAGTCCTGTCCTAGACATTTGTAAAAGCAACCAATTAAAGTTAAAATCACGACGATAGCCAATTGTGTTTCAAAGATATAGACGATTCATTAAAAACACATTTTGCCCCTTTTTACTGCCTGGGGATAAAATTTCAAAAAACCTAAAACTCCTTTTTGGGTATTTATGTAAGTAATATTTTGAAGTGAATATCAACTCTCCATCCTGAAGGGTTCGATAGATATCGATAGTTGATTGGAAACACATTTAAGGTCTTTTCAGCCCCTTAAATGTTGAACTTCGAAAAATCCTTAAATTAGCTAATATGCATTTTTACGAGTGTCCTATTAAAGTAAAAATCACGATGATTGGCAGTCGGGTTCGAGCTCTATCGACGTTTCTTCGGAAACACATTTCACCCCTTTTCACCCCCTTAGAGTTCGAATTTCGAAAAATCCCTGCTTAGTGCTCGCCTACGATCTAAAGGGAAACCCCACAAAAAATTTCACGATTCTAGGTCCAGTGGTTTGGGCTGCAGTTTGATATGTCAGTCAGTCAGTCAATCAGTCCGTCAGCTTTCATTTTTATATATAGCGATTAGGTTGGCAAAAAGAAACTACTGTTAAATTATTTCTCCGCGATCATTCTCTTTTTTCGGGAGACTGTAACGTTTTACTGCTTTTCACCTACTTAATTTTCGAATTTCATAAAAACCTGAATTTTATTTGTAGAAATTTACATAAGCTTCATTCTTGTCAAACATAATCTCGATATCTCAACGGGTATAAGCGGTACAGATGATTATTTGAATTCACATGCTATTTTTTTTAACAGTTTTCAAGGACGAAATTCGAAAAATTGTAAAAACACTTTTTTGATGTTTACTTAAGCATCATTTTAATCACCTCACTCTCTGAAATTGTTTCGGAGAAATCACGGATTAATGAAAAACACATTTTACGGATTTTCACCTCCTTAATTTTCGAACTTCGAAAATTCGAAAAATTTGGGAATATGCATTTCTTTGAATTTCGAAAAAAAATTTCTTAGTGTGTGCCTACGGGGCAAGGGGAAGCTTCACTCAAAATTTCACGGTTCTAGGTCAAGCGGTTTGGGCTGTGCATTGATGTTTGAGTGAGTGTGTCAGGACACTTCATTTTATATATTAAGATGACTACGCTTCGTATTTACATAAGCAACGTTCTGAAGCAAACAACACGTCAATACATAAACTGGTTAGATGGAAAAGGTCGAAGTTTGTACAATCTTAACATCACATGTTAAACATTTCAATAAGTATGCAATTTACGAAGAATTCACGACGATAGCCCATTTTCTTTAAAGATAAATTGACTATTCATATTACAACCTATTTTATCCCATTACAGCTGCGAGAGTTCGAATTTTAAAAATTCCTTTAAACGGATTACTGGAATTTTTCATCATGAAGCGAAAAGCAAATCTGTATTTTGACGGGTTCGATAGCTCTCAAGAATTAATGTAAAACATATTCTTAATATATTCACTTCATTACGTGTCTGTTTTCTAAAAATAAAAACTCTTTATAAACATTAAAGTGGAAACTATGACGAAAGCCAATTGGGTTCGAGATATATCGACGATTCATTGAAATCACCTTTCATTCGCACTTTTCACTCCCTTAGATGTTGAACATAGAAAAATAAAGAAATTTTTATTAAGTTATTTAAGTAAATATCATTCTTTATGCTAAAATTTCGTCGCTATCTAAATGTTTATTGGTTTCGATACATATCAATTATGAATCTAAATCGTGTTTAACACTTTTTTTTACCTCTTCGGGGTAGAATTTAGGAAAAGTCCTGAAATAGCACTTTGGTTATTTACGTCAGCATCGCTCTGAAGAGAAATGAACTTTTCAATAGCCTACATAAACTGATAGGCTATATGTAACAATAATCGTTCACACATTTCACGCCTTTTCACCTCCTAAAGGATCGAATTTCGAAAAATTTTGAAATATATTACTGGGCATTTTTGTAAGTACCCGGCTGAAGAAATCTCATGATGATATCACTTCGGGTTCGATATATAAAGAAGTTTTTCATAAAATATATTCTGCACCGTTTCACCTTTTAGGAGTGTTTACGTAGTCACCATTTTGAAGCAAAAAACAAATTTATATCATTAAGGGTTTGATAGATATCGATAGTTAACTGAACTCATTTCAGATCATTTCATCTCCTTGAAGGTATATTGTCGAAAAATCCTGAAATTGACTAATATGCATATTTATAAATGTCCCTTTGAAGAGAATATCACGACGATAGCCAGTAGGGTTTGAGTTGTATATACGATTATTTGAAAACACATTTCACTCTTTTCCACATCCTTGAGGTCAAATTTCGAACAAATCCCTCCTTAGTTTTCGCCTACGACTTGAGAGAAACCTACGTTTCTTTGTCGAACGAATTGGGCTGAAGTTTTAAAACAGTCAGTCAGTGAATTATTTTGTATGAAGTGATCGTTTGTTCTTCAAGCAACCATATATCTCAAAACTAGTCTCATTATTTTCTAGAATGTATATTGTGTTTCCTACGTGTACTTACTTTTTTAAGACGATTATAGTACCTTACAGAAAATCACTAAGTAAAAGTAGTTGCTTGATAAACTAAATGGACAACAATATGATGTATGCATATAAACATTTAGTAGCTCAGTATAAAAATACTTTCAGCTAAAACACAACGAAGGTTTCACTTATCTGATTCTTTAAGGCATTACAAATATTACTGGTAAAGTTGTATCAATAAAGGCTCATGTGTTCAAAGTGTGCTACGAAATGTTTCCAATCCCCACTCTGCGTCACACAAACACTGTTATTTTAAGTCAACATTATTTTACTGGTAAAGTTACGTCTTAAAATCACCGTTCTTACTAAAATAAATGTTAATAAACATATTCCGTTTGAATATTTTAAGCAGTAATAACATACTGGAATGGCATAATCTGGAACAGAATTTTACAAAATATTTAGGAAATGGTCGAGGCACATTCCGGAATATATTTCTAATCTTCATCAAGGACGATTTCTTCACCAACTAGTTGCCTTAAAGACATTAAAGACACTATCTTTCCGATCGAACACAATATTGTCTGTACACACAAGGCGGAGTAATAATGTGCAGATATTGCGTCGTATTGTTGCCTATGAGATTCAATGGCGACTCGAGTTTTTTGATATCTCCACTAATATGTTATTTGACAGAAATTACCCTCCTGTACCTGAGAATTGTAAGTAGTATATTTTGGTTGATTTTGACCTTGAAGTCAAGGGTAGGAGCCGGAGGTGCCACTGTGACATTTAACCCTGCCGCTATTTTAAATGACAGTTGATATTGACTTTTAACCACCGCCGCAATTTCCTAAATTCCAAAAATATTTAAATTTCCAAAAATTCAAAAATAAAATTAAAAATATAAAAAATATAAAAAAAATTATGTAAATATCGGACAAGATTAAAAAGCCCGGAAACTATACTTACAAATAAAATTTATCATATTTTTCCAGCCGCCATTTAATCAGCCATGATTTCGACAGTCATTTGTTTAGTTAATGGAGGCCGTCACTTCAAATTTTCGTACGCAAGAAGGTAACAATATTTATTCCAGTTATTTACTAATTACTCACTATACCTATTTGTTTCTATAAGTGACTTGGGTCATTGATTTTACAAATAATATTTCGTCTGCAGGTCGTAAGATAGCGCTGGCATCGTTGTTTAAACGGTAACGACCAGAAATTAAAGACTTTTCACCTTACCTCGTACAAATATAAATTTATTTCTTGTCAATATAATCAAGTACTTACTGATAGAAATGTATTTATTAGCACTGATTTGTTTTTAAAGGCAAAGTTTTCATTCCTGTTCGGAACAAGTCCTCGACTCGTAGTGTCAACGCTCGTGACTTCAACAGCAGGGGATTCAGCATTAATGTCGTCGCTCGAGCAAGTTTCGTCAAAATATACACAACCTCGCACAATATTCTCGGGAGGTTGCTGGTTCGTTACCAGCGTTTAAGCCTTTGGGAGTAATATGTTGTGTATCGTTTTCCCTTTTAATCAAAATTTTTAGGCATAAAAATACCCTTTGAGTAATCCGAGCTTATCTAATAATACGTATGGTAAAGATAATGGATAAGTAATCCAGTTTAAGATAGGTGTTAAACTGCTTGTCAAAGTATTTGAACATAATTGTTTAAATTATTGCAAACTAAGTAAAACTTTAAGATCTTAGGCTAAAAAAATGTATTGTTGTGTCCATTCAGAACGTAATACTTTGAAGCCAACAACCTCTAAACCCCTTATAAATGATATGTTATAAATTGGCCGGATGGTTTCTCAGAGAATACAGAAATATTTAAGCCAGTCTCAAAACTCGTAGAAGCAAAGAAAGGGTGGTCCCAAATAATAAAGGTAACTTCCGTGCTCCAACTTGTCTACCCAGATTCTAACATTATTTTCAATTAACTAATACAGACTTTCAAGAAATGTTTTAAGTACTCAGAATACCATAATTTTACACAAAATTCGTTCACATTTACACAAACAGTTAAATAACTTTTTGTGCATTAAATTATTTTAATATTAAAAGCGTAATTCTTTAGAGAAAGTTGAAAATCCATGGTAAAATATACAGTTTGCATTGTTTTGCCTAAAATTTTATTGAAATATTTAATTATTATTTCCATTTTACGAATAATGTTGAAAAAAGTACTCGGTAACGTTTAATTGATTTTACGGATACAACTTTGCCGCGTATATATCGGTAATGAGTAGATATATGCATTTAACAGTATGTGGCAAGTAAGAAGTTTAAACCAAGTGAATGTAACTATGAAACACAGAATCAGAAACATTAAATGTATGGAGTGTAATTTAATAAAAGCAAAGACCAAACAACATGTAAGTTTATATGATTTAGGTGTAGCATGCGAAGATAGTAATTGCAAACGCTCAAGTTTTAATCACGAGGTGCTCACATACATTTTATTTCAAAATTAAATATCACAAAACATTTCCTTCCATGTTACTGTTCTAATATGTTACTTTTCAAGATACATAAAACATAAATAATTTACATTCCTTTCTTGTTTTTGTGAATACAATACGAAAATGTACCTTACAATTTTTGAATCATACACTTTGAATTTTTTAAACAAATATCATTTTTTTTTTTTTTTTTTTTTTTGGAAACTGGACTTCTATGAACTAACATGGTAGATACTTTTTAAGTACGTCAGTTGTTTAGTCCCCGGATTTTTGCATATGGGAATCGTGTCGAACGAAGCCGCTGAACAGTGGGTTATCATGGGGATCTCCCGTTTCCCTCGCACCATAATTCCGGAGCTTCTCCATCGTAGAACCTCACCCCATGTCATCGCAAGTAGATGCCTACGAGCTCCCAGCAATAAATGTACCTCATTGTACGATATCCTGTATCCTCCTCATATATTTATTTTTCTAGACTTACAAACGAAGTAACGGCTTCAGATGCTCTCGGGCAATACCAGACATAATCCTGTCTATCGCCGGTCTCACGGATCTAGGCACGTGGCTTCTCTGCGAGATGTTGAGGTGAATCTAGTGAGCTCACTTCTCTCTCAGCGCGGATATTAAAGACGTGGCGTGGATCAGAGCGCAAGATGGCCAAACAGACGCGATGTTTGGGAAACAATCGTTTCCGCTTGAGCCGACAGCTCTTGCTTGCCCGCGCAGATGTCTGCTCTTCAGAATAACACGCTCCAATGAGAAACAAGCGTGTAAACATGTCTGCACGCCGATCAGAGCAAAAATACCGCGCTTTCCCGCAGCAGTCTTGTGCGCTTCTACTTGCAGGCAACTTCAACACGATGAGAGAGGCCGGAGTGAGTTCTTTACAGTAGGGGACCCTTAGGTGAGTTATGGAGGAAATAATTATGTCCTAAAAACTGTGTACAATATTTAACTTTCTTAAATATAAAATAAAATACAGCTTGATGTTAAACTACGGCATTCTGAAGAGTGTCAATAGAAAGACGGACCAAGCAGTTTCTTTTCTTTAACAAATTTATCAAAGTGAAACTTTAAGTCGAATGACGGGGTATCATCCGACCCACCGTCCTCACTCTCCAAACGATAAGGAAATGACAATTTTTCGTAAGCTTTCTCCATGCAAATTAGCACAACTCGTCCAGACTTAGTCTATAAGAGGTTACTATGGTGTGTATAAAAAGCGACCAACTCGATACAAAATAACATACACTAAATGTATGACAAGATATGTGGAGTATTACAGACAAATGCGTATGAAATTTGATCCTATAACAGTTTTCAAAAGCCGTATGTCAAATTAATTTGCTAGAGAAGGCCATTGCAACGCACAAGACACAACAAGTCGCACGGTAACTTGGAAGCCAAGCCAAACCCCGTGAATCGTGTCGCTTCATGTATATGTAAAACATGCGTATTAGACGACGAGACAGTAGAACATTATCACTGCTTGTCTGAAGACATCAAGCTATCTTCAGAGATAGGGGCTCCTACTAATGATGGTCAATGTCATGAAAGTGGACAACCTGCACAATATCTGGAACAAGTTCTTAACCAAGATATGTCGGACGAATTTTAAATGTGGGTGGTTATTAGCACGACTTCGATTACCAATAAGACTAGTTTCAGGTTAAGAGGTTCAAGAATTAACTTTAGTCAGAGACAATCAAAATGGCGGGAACGTCAGATTTTTTAATAACACAGGTAGAAAGCCTAGCTATTATACAACTGCATGCAATTAACTTCTAAGATCAAGAGAGAACCATAACAATGCCATGCACTGGATTATTCTTGCATAAGGGTGCAGTTTTGGGATTTACTGTCACCTGCACATTTCCAATTCCTTGTTGTTTTCATTTTGTTTCTCTGAAATGGTTACGAAAAAGGCATATGTTTATTAGAAACATTTTGTTCAGAATCACCAGTACTATCACCCTTCAAAGCATGTACCTTTCCTCCCGACTCACCCTGCATAGTAAATTGGCACCATTATTTAAATTTAAAAAGCACTTATGTATACAGATCCATGAAAAAAAGTGATTATACCACATTACATATTAATATCACTTATACGTTATTATTCGAAGGATGTATTTGCTTTTCGGATGGTCTGTCCAAAAAAGGTTTATTAGTTTTCACTCTGATAATTGAGTTATATATCCAGTAGAAAAATGTTATGCTTTTTATACATATGTTTGCGTATCTATCAGCAAACACCAGCTCAAATTTTTTAGCCGGTTATATTCATAATATAGGCTATTTGAAAAAACGTGTTTCTCTTTTTTACTGCTTTAAGGGTCGAATTCCAAAAAGTCTTGATCACATCTTATCTATTTAGGGGTGGCGAATTTATGCGTAAACATGACGATAACCCATTGCATTGACGGAAAGCTAATACGACAATACATTAAAAATATAAATGACCTCTTTACAGCCTTCAGAGTATGAACTAAGGAAAGTCTTAAAATACTTTTACGGTCGTTTTCCTAACAATTATGTTTGAAGCAATACGCAACTTTTTACCTCGACGGGTTCGATAAATATTAAGGATTTGTCTAAAACACATTCGCTTGAAGGTTAAATAAAAAATACTTTATAACCTGTAATTTACTTTTATGGACGTCACACAGAAGTTGAAACTGTGACAGTAGTCTATTGGGTTCTAAGTATATAAACAATTAATTGAATACACATTTCACCCATTTCCATCACTTTTCACGTCCATAGGACTTGAATTTTGGAAAACTAAGAATTCACTTCTCAGAAGTTTAAGAAAGCTATATTATAAAGCAAAAATCGCGTCGCTATCTAAAAGTTCAGTGGTTTGTATATATACAGTACATGTGTCAAAGTCACGTTTAACCATTTTTTTAACTATTCGATTTCGAATTTAGAACAATTCTGAAATATCAATTTACATATTTACGTTAGCATCATTCTGAATCAAAGAACACTTTGATATCTTGACTGGCTCGAAATGTATGGAGGAATAATCTAAAATGTATTTCCGGTCTTCCACCTCTTTAAGTATCCAATTCCGAAAAATGTTTATCGCTCACTCATCCGTAAGAAAATAGACACACTTCTCCGCTATTCGCCTATTATGTGTCGAATTTTTGAAAACGTGGAACACTTCTCGGGTACTCGCGTAATTATTTTGAAGCAAAAAATAAATCTATCCCGAAGGGTTTTATTTATAGCGATAATTAATCGAAATTACTTTTAACACGCTTTCACCTTTTTAAAGAGAGAAATCCGAAAAAGTACTAAAATCGCCAAATATGAAAGCAAACTATGGCCCGTTTGGTTCGAACTACATCGACGAATCATCGACCACACATTTCATCAATTTCCATAACCATAGGAGTCGAATTTTGAAAAATGCATTTTAGTGCTCGCCTATGACCTGAGGGGAACCCACACAAATATCTTCACGTTTCTAGGTATAGCGATTTAGGCTGTAGCGTCGTATGCCAGTCAGCCAGTGAACTATTTTACGTAGAGAGCCTTGTAGTCCTATATGTATATATATATACACATATATATACATACATATATATATATATATATATAAATAATGTATATAAACACCCAATAATAGGTAGAGTTTACGTTCACTGAAGGTCTTCTTTGTGCGTTAGATTAGTAGCTCGGCCGTCAAGTGTTGGAGCAATTAACTGCTGGTTGAACTTACTCTGCAGCGTAGCCATAGTTGTGTATGTGTCTTCTTTGTAGCAATACAAAACTAATTTATTGTCTCTCAAATAATGTTATAGTTCAATCGGATGGTTTTTGTAATGCACTGGTGTAAAACTGCTGAACTATGGCACATCGATTGACAATTATGGCTACAATTTCATGTGTGTGTGTGTATATACATACATATATATATATATATATATATATATATATATATATATATATATAAAGAGAGAGTGTGTGTGTATGGGTAAGTTTGTTATATTGAGAAAATGAAATCTATGAAAACGAACGCAACGCATTACAAAACGAAGGGGGGTGGGGGGGTAAGGAAAGGAAAAAAAATATTCAATATATTTTTCAAATTCTGTCCTAATGTTGTAACATAGCAATTGATTATTTGTATATATCCGCATGATTTGTTTATGTTTAGGAATATTGACGTTTGTTTGTCTATGTATACTTAAGTATCTTTGGCCGTAGACGCCTCGAGACGTGTTATTTTATTACGTGTTCCTGGTTTTGTAATTTATATTGTAATAGAATTTATTAGTGGTAATGGTCTCCAGGTTTCTACCTATGAAAGTAGTTTTTACTTGATCACCATCGCGTACTGTGACCTGGTTTGCCGTGCTATCGATAGTGAATAGAGGTTGTAAAATTGGTTAAGAGAAGTGAGGTGTGCGAAGTTTTGGAACGTAAAAAAAA
>PNEQ01005810.1:0-21854 GCA_003012365.1 Medauroidea extradentata
TTATCAATTTATGAAATACTTTCTTCGCTCACAAATTTAAGAAAAGGCTCCAGCAATCTTTATTTACTTTATAAATTTAACAATGGAAAAAAGTGGACGGAGTTTGAGTCCGACCGCCCGGAAAACAGCGCCAAAAAGTACGACATTCTCGGTAACTTGACGAACTACAGCCAAACAACAAGGGGGTCAAGCAAAATACGTTGGTAGACAGGCGAGTGTCCAGACATGTTCTACGACCGTGACTACTACTCACTAGTTTCACCAACATTTAGGCAAAAAAATGAAAATTATTTATTCCAGCTTTGTGGCATCCGCGACGCAAATAAACTAGAAATATTTACTATTCCGAAGTTGCGTCGCATCTGTCACGCTATTGTGAACCCGGCATTAGTCATGAGTTCCGCAGCTTTATTCCGAGGTAAAATAATGAGATGTAGAATATTATCCTGCTGTATGGCATCTTCCTGTGGGTAAAACTTGGTGCGAGCTCCCCCGAGCTTACAGACTACCACGTCTGTGTACATTGTACTACCAGAATAATTAACTCTTATTCATCGGTATTCGCCACGTTTCTTGCAAAACCACTCTCATCTTCTCCAGACTGATTCAAGGTTCGCACAATCGACTATCGATCGTTTCCTTTGAATCGCTGCACTATTCATCGTGTTTGCGTCCATTGTATGTTCTTCGGAGACGAATACTCGGTGACACCGTGACCTCTTTAGAGAAGGTTCAATGCTCTCGACACAAGCCCAGATATATCATCCCAGTTACGTTTTCATTACAGGCGACAGCTTCCGATATTGTAAATAATACACACGTACAAAGTATATCTTGTAAAAATACTCACATCCCGACATCCGAGGAAAATTAAGTATTGGTAAAGAAAGAAATAAAAACGCAAATAATTTAATTTGTTGGGCTAAGTTAATTGCACTCACTGCGATGTACGCTCACGTTCTCAGAAAAGTTATTAAAACCGCCATTGTTTTGTTTACATGTACCGAGCGAGGTAGCGCAATGGTAAAATCGTCGGACCCGCAGGATCCGAGTTAGATACTCGCCTCAGGCGATTCTGATTTCGGTTCTTTGTGGTTTCTGAAATTCGATCCAGGTGAATGTCGTGATGGTTACTTAGCAAACTAAATAGCCGATTCCATTTTCACGTTCTGTCATTATGTTAAGTTGTGTTTCACCGTCTCTAATTATCTCGCTGTCGACAAGACGTAAAGCCCGCTTACCTTATCTTTTTGTTCACGTTTAACCACAGTGACCCTGGTGTTTGCCTAATGTCGTTCAGATAATTAAATTTTAAAACAAGTGAAATAAACGGCATACAAACTGTACATTTTTAATAAACAGACTTTGAGTTCCCACACAGTTGTTTCAACTCGCCATAAACGTTAACGAAGGTGTACCATACGTGTTTATCCGGCCTCCGCGACGTAGTCGGTTAGGTACCGGCCTAGGGTGCAATTGTTCCTGGGTTCGACTCCTGGCTCGGTCATGGATGTTGTGTTAGCCCTTCACTTCACTTCACCTCACCTCGTTGTTAAAGGGCCGTAAAACCTTCTCACCTCACCTCACCATAAGCATATACAACAAATGCGAAATTACTTATGGGTACATTTGGGGACCTGAATTCCGAAATATTGTAACACCAAAACTTAAGAAATAGCAGTGAAAGGTAATACCTTCATCGTGTGCAGTTATATCCACATAAAACGTTGTACTAATCAAAATACGATAATTTTACTGGTATAGTTAGTAACATATTTCTGGTAGCAATAAATTCTCACGATAAAAATGTCATCTTTTTTGCTAATTCTTAAATTTTGGAGTAAGCATTATTTTAAATTCTGTATGATTTCAAAAGGGTTAAGGATACATTAAATCGTACACATATAGATAGTGAAATTTCATATTCATATTGGTTATTTTCAAAGTAAAATCCGTAGCTGTCGGGGACCATCGGGAGGGTCAAGTAGACCGCAATATTGTAACTCCATCAGTATCTAACGACGTCGTAATGGCGTTGCTACAACTCAGATTATTCCAGTAGCTGTAGAGCAAGCTAAACACGTTGGCTGGTAAAAAAAAATTCAGTCTAAATATATTTTTATTGCGATGGAGCAACTGTGATATTGGATATTAAATTGTTGGACATTGCAAATGTTATAACTTCGTATGCAGTGCATTCGTGCTAAAATATCGGGAAAATTAGATTATCGTAAACCGTTTACGAGCAAGCAGCTTCTGTTCGACTTGCTACTGCGCTGCTGGCGACTAGCCTACACGCAGGACTGACGTGCGAGCTGTTGTTGACGAGGTGAATTATTGAACAGCTCGTGTGAGCCGCGGACCTTCCTATCTGATGTGCTGAAACTAAGCTCTTCCTTGCACGCCAGTGGCTAGCACACAACCAACGGACGCAGGTCATTTGTTTTAACAGTGCCATTATAGTAACATATTTGGTAACATTTCAATAGATTCTATTTGGAGTGGACTGACGAATCCAGATTGAAACGTTACTATAAAACACACACGAACTGGAGTGAAGCAAGAATGAAGTGACTCAGTCCAATCCAGTCGATCAGGTGGACTAAAGTGTAGAATCTGGATTTGAACATTTAGTTTAATCTCCCAGGACTTAACTGAATGAACACAAAGCGGTCGCCATACTGAGGACGTGTTCCAATTGGCACTATTTGTTAACAAAACAGTCACGTTACCAGATTTTACACTAAATCTGTGACCTATTTTGTTATTTGGTGTTTTGCATTTTGTAAACGACCGAAGGTTACACATTACCAGTTTCCAAATACAAAAACCCCAAATCGTCGTCATTTTGCAATAAGCAGAAAATTATGTTAAACTTAGTAAAACTGTTTGTAAATTTCTTTCGAACTCTTTATTTAGCATTCGCATATTATGCCTGCCATAATGTTCTGTTTTATAACCAATATACCGTCATAACGTGTAACATCAAACGAAAACATCCTCCAACACCGACAATGTAACACCTGACAGCAGGGAAACATGCCAATAAATGACAGTCGATGTGTCACCACTGGACGCTTATAAAAAAAAAATTACGCAGAACCCCAAATATTATCTTCAAACCACAAAAGAAATACGTAGTAAATAGTACTTATATTGTTTGTGTCCAAACTGAGTTGGAACATGGCCTGAATCGTTTCTTTGGTTTTTGAAGAGGTTAGAATTAGCTAAACTAAACTGTTTAGTGATCTAACATAGTAGGAAGTGCAAAACAAATCAAAATAAATATTATGACGAATAAATCCAAACTAAATATTTAACAACTGTTTGCCTCTTGGTTTTTCGACAGTGCAAAACCACCTTAGGTTCGCTCCATGTGGGCCCCAGTCCGGAGTTTTACTATAAACACTCTAATGGCGAGTGCGTTGTCATCGACATCGTAAATTGGCTATACTTTGCTTCTTCAAAAATATTTGTTGGTAAGACGTTTGGGAAAGTAAAATTGAATTATGGCTGGATATTTAAAAAAAAGTTATGTAACTTAGGTCGAAGGTCACGTAAGCTGCGGCGTCGTCAGCTAGCTACTCAGCGACGTTTTTCAATACTTTATTTTTAAATTATTTTCGTAGGCATCCCGACCTGCCGTACTTCGCAGCTCGACGATATCTCTACTTTTGCAGCGTCTCGACGCCTATAACGACGCCCGATGAGCGCCTCGACGCTTAGCTCGACGACGTCCAGCGGCAGCACCCCGGTGTGCCGTCTTCCACGGCTCAGCGACGTCTCCAGTGTTGCCAGGTCCTTTTCAATGAAATATCGTTTACAGAACTTAAAATTATCGTTTATCGAGAGATATTATGGTACATTGTTAGATTCTTTAAATTTGTGTTTTAAAAAATTCCATTGTTCAAAAACTAATTATATATTAAATTAAATGGTAAAAATTCTAACTATTCGCATTATAGGCTATACACGTCAAACGAAACTTAATAACAGCTGATATTACTCTTATGAAAGTATATCTGCAGTTTCCAGTATTCTATCAATTTTCTCTCGTAATACAACTGTACACATATGCCGCCACAATGTAATGAGTCTAATTATTTTTTCAAAATATTTTAAGTGAACAATATATTAATAACTCATAGTTCCAAACACAATTATGGTACAATTAGTTATTATTGGCGGGCGGGTCTCGTCTATGGTACAAGGAATGTAAATAAGGAACAAAACGATAATTAAGGTACGATATTGCAACACTGGACGTCTCCCCCGAACCGTTACCGGATTCTCGCTTGGATCCTGGTTGGCGCCAAAATCCCCGCCCCTTGTCCAGCAGGCTTTGGTTCAGTTGGGCCAATCAGGAGTCAGCTTCCGACAAATGGCCCCGCTCCTCAAGAACAGCAACTCCTTGCTAAAGCCGTATTTATTAAACAAATACTTACTCTATTTTGGCTATAGCCTATACAGACAATTACATTAAATGGTTTCTTCATGCTAAAAGTTCATTATATCTTAATTAATTTACTATTTTACATTCACAGATCATAGGTTACATGCTGGCTTTCCTCTCCTCTCTTCCAACAACAGTTAAGGGGTAACTCGAGCGAGGGCGGGGGCGCGAAGGCCCAGACGCTTGCCATTCACCTGCTCTCTAGTTTCTATAGGAAGACACAGTATCTACATTTCTGCTTTTCTATATAAGAACTGGTACAATGATGAAGGCTTGATGAAAGCTATTTTATCGTCATCCTGATATGATGGTGAGAAGAAAGAGTGGTCGCAAGACATAGTTATGAGTAAATATGGAATTTATGAAAGTTGAGTAACACATAGAGCTATTAAATATAATTAACTGCGGTGGCAACCATATGGCGAGTTACAAATAAAAGTAAACATTAGCTTCTACGAGTAATACTGTACACGCAGGCAATGCCGTGGGAGGACTACTAGAAATAAACGCGGTTCGTGCTCGTATCGCAGTCTTTCTCCTTGATGCAGCAACATGTGCGTAAGTTTGATAGTTTATGAATTATTATGTTTAAACCGACGAAAAATCTTGCCTTGTGTTAATACGCTAAACCCCACCGTTTACAATGAGTTAATTTTTGAAACATCGAAAGAATGAACACATCCTGGCAGGCAGTACGCGTGACACACAATGACGAACAGTTGCATACACCGTAAGTAAAAGGTTGGACATATTAGGCATAACGTAGCGTTTTTGTTATTTATAACAATTAAAGGGTGCCAGGACAATTTGCGTTGTAATTTGGTTAGTACTTAAGTGAAATAATAACATATAAACGAACTTTAGATGATGTGCATGAACTATCAGTAAACACAGACTGGCGTGCTGGAGCGAGCGACGGAACTGGCCAAGACCATTTCATAAGATTCTTCAAAGCACGAACGGAATACAACCACGCGTATACTCGAAGAAAAATGAAGAGGGTATTTGTAGAGACGATATTAGTTGCGCGCTCATCAACTCAAATGACTCGTGCCTCCCTCTTCTCGACTAAACGCTTCCTTGAAGTCATTCGGTCTATATACAGGCCAGCGGAAGGAATGTGGACGTCATGTAAAGACAATTAAGGGCGCGATCTGCCGCAATTTTAATCATCATTATTTTATTTTGTATTTTAACCAGATATTTTTTTTCTTATTTTAGACACAAAATGTGACTAAATTTGGCTCTTATGAAATTTTTTTTATCTCTCGTAGTTTTCGCGTAATGGCTTGTTAAAGTCATATTTTGCATGTTTCCGTTTTAACGACTGCAGTAAAACCAACTGATATACCAAACTTAAAAAAAAAAACACAGTGGATAAAGATGTTGCAGGCTACATTGACATGCTCATAAAATTAAAGAATAAAAATTATTTGTATTTTTTTTTAAATATTGAATTTTTAAAATTGTCATTTTCAGTTTCAGCATTTTTTTTTTAATTAAAATAATTTTTATTCTTTAATTTTATGAGCATGACATTGTAGCCTGCATTGCCTTTATTCACAATGATTTTTTTTTTTTAGTTTGGTATATCAGTTGGTTTTAGAGTAGTCGTTAAAACGGAAACATGCAAAATATGACTTTAACCAGCCATTACGCGAAAACTACGAGAGATAAAAAAATTTCATAAGAGCCAAATTTAGTCACATTTTGTGTCTAAAATAAGAAAAAAAATATCTAGTACTAATAAAAAATAAACAAATGGTGATGAAAATTGCGGTAGACCGCGCCCGTAACATATCACATTAGCCTGAATCACGCCCTTGTTATCTCAAGAGGCCGGGGCCGCGGCCGCCTAATGGTCAGACCATCAAGGCGATCCGGGTTCGATTCCCGGCGGGGTCGGTCCCCTTTGCATGTGGGAATCGTGCCGCTGGTCGGCGGGTTTTCTCACGGATCTCCCGTTTTCCCACCCTTTCATTCCGGCACTGCTCCATACTCACCTCATGTCATCCTCACTAGCGCTAAAGACTTCGATTTTATGCGCCGAACAAAATTTCTCGCTCACTCCACTGCGCATGAAATGTTTTACATCAAGTTACACTTATTTCTTTCTTGACGAAACTGCGTAACGTGTATTGCATTTGTAAATCTATAAAACAAACAATACACTCACTTCAAATAATGTTACTATTGGTTTAAAAATTAAGCTCGCTTATTGTAAGCGTGGTACGAACATGACCTTGAGGCCCAGTCGGACCTGCCAGCACGCCACTGTCACGCTATATCGAACCTCTCGTAAATCAATACTCATGCATGCATAACGGCGACGGCAGGAGTTAACGAGGAGTCCCGCAGGCTTTGAGGCTTAAATTGGATTCGCAACCACACTTAAGACGAGTCTTCGCCGGTGTCGAATTTCCACCTTTGACGCATGGGAACAGCGTAGCTATGGGAGATACAAAGCAACGTTAGGAGCAGCACTGTCGCACCTTGCAGACGGCCGGAATGGTGATAGAAACGTATTTTTCGTATGCGTGGCAATGGAAACGCGAGTTTATTTTCATTTTAAAGGGCTCGTGTGGATAAATGCAGGATTTAAATTAATGTATATAAAAACCAATATTGAACACGACGAACTATTTAATACACAATATGTAATAAATTGTTTAATATATCCCATATTATTCACTGAAGTGTGCATTAGAAGCGACGCGGAATAAATCCGCATGGAGAGAGTGTAGCAGTAAACGATCTTGTTATGCGGAAAATACAATTTATAAGAAAAACATTTAATATAATCTTTTTGGAAAACTAAAAAATTCATTAAAATTTGTGCGCACGAAAACTGTCCGTTCAGAATGCTTATAGGTTACATAATGCTTGAAGGTTAGTTCATGTTGTTATAATATGTATTATTACTATCATAATTGCAAGTTGACTAATATTTTATATTAAAAAAGGGATAGTATGAACTTGTAATTTTAACGTTACTAGATATTTACGGAACGTTCCGCAAACGTAGCTTCAAAAATTTTTTTGTAACATTTTTTTTGTAGGAAAAAAATCAATTTTCAAAAATAAACATAAAACGGAATATTATTTTTAATAAGACACGCGTGCTAAGTTTGTATTTTAACGCTTACAAATGAATAGACATGTCTACGATTATATAATTTCAACAATTTAGTATTCAGTAAATGGATGAGGTTAGGCCTAACCTCGTTACTTCTAAACATACGGTTCTAAATAAACCAGTCGTAATGAAAGAAACGTGTTTACTACAATACATACAGAAATTGGAAAAGAAAATACAAAACGGTAATTCAGAATTAGTTTGGAGAATACTGTTTATAATATGAATACAATTAGATTGGCAGAAGTTGTGATGTGTGAAACTGACAACACTCGTAACTATATATTTACACTATTACCTATCGACATTGCTCTTTATACGCATATAGAAACATATTTTTAATAAATCTCTCTTATTTTTACGAGGAACGGTATTTTTGACACCTAGTATTTATTCATAGACATTAAATAGCTTCGCTACGCACGTGTACAATATAGTGTCTGCAGTCGGTATCTTCTTTTGTCTATGGTCGGTATCACCATTCCGAAGGTTCAGAAGTTAACCACCAGATGTCAGCCACTTTGCTTTGCATCTCCCATAAGAGCCAGTGTCCCAGGCTTGACGAGAAGTATATCGCCTCTATTCTCAGCGTCCCGAACTGGCGTGCAAGGTTTTCCTTATAGTCTTTTTCCTACGGGACTTTAAGCGGTGGCTACAACATTTTATTTTTGAATAGTATGAAGTGAAGACCAACGTATGCCTCTCGATTTGCACTTTACGAATTCAGGTAATATTTTCGGAGTTACAGCAGTCGAAAAAAAAAATATATATATATATGTTTAGGTATTTTGTGAGGCCCGAAAATCATGTTTTTAACAAGCGTGCTGAATTTTTTAAAACATGGAATTATAGTTTTAAGTGTGTGTTTTTTCGTAGATAAACATGATATGAATAAGTTAAGTGATTTCGCGTAAAAAAATACGTGTGACACACTGCAACGCCGTCCATAGGCGCCGCCTTCCTGCGCGTTAGAGACTCAGAAACGACGGCGACATAAGGGCGAACATGAAGTGCGTTTAAAATGCCGCATCGCCTCAACGGTCCAAGCGCTGAACTAGCGTGCAAGGTTCCCGCCGAGCCGGTTTTACTATGGGATACTAAGCGGTGACCATATAATTTTATTGGTGGAATGTCTGCATCTAAGTTCAGTGCAGGTGGCAATCTGAGTTTCACATACATCCGGTTAGTTAATTTTGAAGTACGGCATTCTGAAAAGATCGTTTTTAGCCATGTTGGAAGACTTAGAAACTATTTGTTTTCTTTTCGTATGTTGGCAGTGCACACGGAGAGAGTATTTTGAGTTAAACCTCTCCCATGACCGCGGAAGTTGTCATTGTACAATACTGTGATAAATAGAATCATTCATAGCTTTTATGACTACTGTCAGTTATAAGTTAGTTATAGTTGTATAAATATTAAATTCAATTGATGTATTTGATTTCAAGCTGTTTAGTAATAATTTTTTTTATAAAACTTAAATAAGAATGATGTGTTACCAGAAATGCTCTTGTTTTAGGGCCTTACATATGTCATCTTTATATATATATATATATGTGTGTGTGTGTGTGTGTGTGTGTGTGTGTGTGCGTGCGTGTACACACAACCATACATCCATATACACACATTGGTTATTTGGCGCAATTTTTAAACATACATTAAAACTAATTAGCTTATGAAAACGACGGTATTTTTTTCTCGTTCCAGTTTTCGAAATGGCGGAGACTGTGAAGGTGATAGTCCGTTGTCGACCCATGAACACCAGGGAAAGAAATCTTGATTGCAAGGTAATTGTATTGTTTTTTTATATGTAATAAGAAAAACGCTTAATGTTATTCATTGTTTTAAGGAGGGGTGGGTTAGTGTGACTTGCGTAAAATATATTGTTTTTGGCAGTTTTCACTTATTTACTGTAAAGTATAACAGTCAATTGAGTATGTAGCTTATGTGCAGAAATCACCCGTAGAAGGGAAAACTTACGTAAATCGGGAAACAGCTTTATATGGAACTGCCAATACAACGGCCGAAAAATAAATTCTTACATAAGCCTGAGTGGTCATTAAAACGCGATAATAGGTCGGAACAGAAATACAAACGGGGTAAGCGAAACTTCGTACTGTATGCTCAATTTTGTTGTCATTAATTTTTTTATGGAAGCACTGCATTAATTTAGTAAGGAATTAAATCTTCACGTTATAATAAACATGTTGTGTAAGTGTGAGAAAATTTTGAATGTAAGCTCTCTGCAACAACAAAGAAATTAGAAATTTATAAAATTATAAGCGGAAACATGGACAGACGTCTTCTTAAGGGAAAACAGCAGCTTGTGTTTAACTTTTTCCTTAACATTCAATGTAATTTCAGAACATATGTTAACCTTGTGATTCCTGTCATCAGTTAAATGTGCTTTTATTATTATAATGAAATAATAGATACCAGACATACTAATTCGTTCTTTTCCTATCAGGTGAAAAGGATAAACGTACAAAACCGGACTGACATGAACCGTAAAAAGACAATTTGTCGACAAGTGTGACGGTATACATTCGAAATATCAGCTCAGTTATGCCTCTCACCACTCTACTTTAGCCAGGACATTTCGTTTTCCAATTCTTATATGTTTTTTTTTTTTCTCATTTAAACATGATATAACCATTCACATCTACAACTTTTCGGATTCTTTATCGACGTATATTTTCTCAGATTTCAGATCTCTACTTAAGAAAATACTTAAGAATTTCTTCTTGTAATTTGGAACAAAACCATTAAAATCATGTAGAGCGCATCTGTCTTTTATTTATTTATTTTTTTTACAAATTAATGGTAAAACGCTGCATTAATCAGGAATAATTTCTCTGTGTTAAACCTGGCGTAAAGGATAATCCTGTGGAACTCATGAAATATCGTTTGGTAAGCAGAAAACCTGAAACCTATTGCTCTGGATGCCTACTTCATCGTTCCTCCTGACCAACCAGTAATTCGTTCCAATATAGATGCTGGATTTAGGTTAAGTCCTCTTGATTACTGGACATCCTGGAGAAACAATTTACAATTTGAAACTGCTGTTACTGAAACTAGAGTAATTTTGTTTGCGCACGTAAGAAATTAGGGCACTGTGAATTGGCTCACTTGTATACCTCAAGAATCCAGAATAGTGGGAACAACGTACGTCATTTTTGCATAAAATCATTATTGACGTCATGAGTTCCGGCTGTTATCTGGGTCGTAATCTGACCTTGATGCACGGCCCAGTGGAGTGAAATAAGGGTGCCAAGGGCTGTTCTATTCATAACCGTGAGATGACTGTTATCACGAAATGCCATTACTCTTATTTGTGACACTTTGTCACGCATGCCTGATTATCCCAGAGAAGTTGAAAATTTGTAAAATTTAACAAAATGCAACAGGAATTTTGAGTATTTAACCTCTGATGCCAAAAATGCCTAATTTACTTTAGAGGATGTAGTGTTTTGCTGTCTAAAATATTTACGTATTACTTGGAAATATATTTTAAGATTCAGAATTAAAGATTTATTACATTACACGTAATGAAGTCTGTTAGACAATTTTTGCCGGTCGACGATTGTAATTTAAACATGCCACAATGGCACACACACACACACACACACACACACACACACACACACACACACACACACATATATATATATATATATATATATATATATATATATATATATATTCAGTTTTAACTCCTCTATCTACATTCACCGTATATATACGGTTAATGAAGATAGAGGAGTTAAAACGGAATATAATCGCCTTTTACCTCATCTACAAAGTTTTATGTGTAAAGAGTGAAGAAATTTTAACACCAAGCGAGGAATTGTTACTTCGTATTGCCCTACTTTGTTTCTTTAGATAATCTCATGCTTGCCAACACAGAAACAGTGGTGAATGACTGTAAAATTTATATTATCTACCTTTGGAGTTTGTGTAGTAACAGCTGCAAATGTATACGTTTATAACGCGGTATAGGCCTACAATATGCGGTCTGTTCCAGAGTATGTTTATATTTTATCTTGGCTGTTTCTTACTTGTTGTCAGTATTGGATCTCAAATTTATTGTCTTACCCAGTAAAATTATTATTATGTAATAATTTTTTTTTAAGTATGGCAAACTTAAAACGGTCTTAAAAACTGAGCTTTAAGGAAAACCAATCAGTTGACACAAATAAATTTGATGTTCGACGTAAAAAAATTGCTACTATTCTGAAGAACAAAACAAGAAACTGTTACATTCTAAGTAGTTTAATATTATTTTCGTAATGTTATCTCACTATACAAAAACATTCAGTTGATTTTTTTTTTTTGTTTTAGTTTTAGGCAAAGTTTTTCTCTATCGGAAACCATCATTTCTGAATAGAGTAATGCGCGCCATTGTTATTTTGAAAACAATACAAATATATTAATAAAATATTGTCTTAACATTTGTTCTATACTTGTAATAATTAATGAATTCATCCCATTGCGATGACCGAGCGGGATGGCACAACGGTAACACGTTGGACTCGAATTCGAGAGGACCCGGGTTAGATTTCCGGCTCCAACCATCCTGATTTCGGTTTTACATGGTTTCCCGGAGTCGCTGTCGACGAGATGTAAAGTCCACTTCCTACCTACATATTGCAATGAAATTGTAGTGAGTTGTTCTGCGTACGCTCACGGTAATATATAGGTCTACAAGGTGTTTCTTAAATAGGGGGACAAACTTCGCATGCGTGTTCCTCACGAATAACTATGACGAAAACATATTTTGCACTCTGGTTTTATTCTTTCTTTCGGAGGAAATTGTTTTCTTGATTTCTGAATAACATTTCTAATATTATTTTATACAGTTATAAATTTATTTGTGTTGTTTGTTTTACCATAATTTACAGTATCTTCAGATCACTGAGCCCATTCCTCTGTGACAATGAGACAAACAAATTGCATTTTCCAATGAATTCTCAGAATTTTAAACTTTCCTATCAACCGTGAACCAAAATTCGACTCACGTGCGCCGAAAATATAACAGTATATAATTTTTTATAGTACAACATTAATAATATAGCAAGAATATAATTCACTTTATTTCCAGCAGTTAATCAAACAGATTATGTAATTAGCAGTGCATGCCGGAAGTGATATCTATGGCAACAATGTTGTTATTAGATATACAGTGTTCTTCTGTCTGTGGATAGCACTCTTTCCTGGATTGAGTGTGTTTAAAAAATATATACACAGACACCAGCCTTCATTCCTGATGAGACAAAGGTAACTTTGTTTCATATAAAGCTACTGCAGATTGTATATTATCATTATGAATCATATGCAAGATATATAAAGAATTAGACAATGTCCGTCCCTTTTTTGAGTAACTTTCACAAACTGACAACATAGGAAACACTTAGTCGGCAATTTGTCTTGTTTATTAGTTGTATTTGAAGCGTGATAGGCAAAATATGGCTAACGTCATTATTACAAACACGAAAGTGTTTCGTGGGAAAGTTTAAAATTCAAAACAAAATACTAACTGTAACTTACTCACCAAAATATGTTCTACATCTGTAGCTAAGTTCTGGCTTTTAATACCAAAGGGTTGCTGCAACTTTTGACGTGTATGACATCAATACATCTGTTCTTTATTATACATTGACGTAGTTTTGAAGTAAAGTTTTATTCTTTCTGTTTATTTATTAATGGCATCTTTACTGTACTGTGTTGAGGAGTTTGGCAAAATAGAAACTTGTAGAGATTTTCACATAATCCTTGTGAATAAGATGGCATGTCTTATAATAAACTAGCTGCTACTGCGCTTTGTAAAACACCCGACGTCTTGAGAACTGTTAAGACGAAACAAATGTGCACTCTTACCCCTGAAGCACTCGAAAAATGAATGAATTGTTTTAACTTTCAGTGTGTGGTGTTCATGGATCACGACATGTGCACCTGCTCGATAGTCAACCCGTCTGACAGCTCAACACCGCCCAAGACTTTCACCTTCGACGGCGTGTACATCAACTCTACAACGGAGCAAATATACAACGAGATCGCCTACCCACTTATCGAGGTCAGTTACAGCACTTTCAGCGTCTTGTCAACATTTACGCCGCTTTCCGATACTAGCTGATTTCACTGGCCAGTCATTTCATTAACATCAGCCATACTTCCATTACCGCTGACGAACACTGACAAACACTAAGTGACATCAGTTCTCACATGGAGTATTGGAATGCGGCGTTAAATTACCGGGTGGACTCTCACCTGAGGTAGACTCTATCTTCAGTTTAGTTGGCAAGATTTTGGTAGTTACGTATCAAGAATTGGGGTTCGATTATTTCGCATATTTTACTGTTAACTTGAACGTTTTATTTTGTAACAAATTAAAAAAATAACGCTTTTGAACTCTTGAGTGCTAAATTGCATTATTGCTGATAAAAGCCGCCTTCAAAAAGAACATTACAGAAATTTTCTACGCTCACCGAATGCAACCACTTACATGACCAACGTAGTTACAGTAAATAAAAGATAATAGGGAGACAGGAAACTCATGATATCATCATCTTGGAGCAGAACTGCTAAAACCTAGCCATCTTTAGAGACACCCTTATTAAGCTCGAGAAAATTCTTGAATACGTATTCGCGTATGTTGTGTTATATTTTCTCGGAACTTACCGGTGTACGTGAACATAATTTTACAGCGCATCAATTAAATGTAAGTCAATGCTAAAATGTGTTAAACTACTTTCTTATATGTTGGGAATAATGAAAACATCAGAAATATTGACGAACTCGACCAATTTTGTGAGGGAATTTGCAATTGAAGGTATTGAAGTTAGATTCATAGCTAGAAATGTTGGTAACATTTTCATGCAATAATTTAATTGAACTGTCGCTTCTAAACTTGTGTAATAGGCACATTTACGAGTGTGATATGCTTGGGAGTTATGGGACATTAAGGCTGACTATTGCACGCCCATCACTTCTTTAATCGCCTCTATGAGCAGGGCGCTTAGTTGGCGTTAGCTTTCGTATCAAAAACATGCTTTGCGACCAGCACCGATGAAAATGGGACCAGCTCAGACTGGCATATTTTCTATTATGCGAGCCGGTATGTACCAGAAGTTCACGGAACTATGTTGCAAACTTTGCCAGACGATTACACGAAGAAACAAAAAAGGTTAATTCTCGTAATGAAAGTGTTTGGCTGGAGAAAATCTTAAGGGGAAAAGTTCGCTATTGGAAACTTACATTGAAAACCAACATTTGTTGAAGTAACGAAAAGTACGGAGAAATAAACAATGGATTTTTTATTAGTTTTAATAATAACAAAATTTGCTATCTGTGAATAGTTAATTGGGTTGGTCAAGCTTATTTTGGTATATAATTTTTTACCGTTGTATTTTTTGGCTGTTAAATGACACAGTTTGCAGTAGGAGAGTTCACTGAGCAAAAAGGGTTGCCTTGTCGTAACACCCTCAAGTTAACTGTTTTCGAGAAAATGGACGTACTATGTAACATTACAGATAGGCAACACACGATACACAGGAGGTTTGAGCAACCCGTGAAATTGTGAAAGGTATTAGAAACCATTTGTTCACAGAATGCAGATATTTTTATTATTAAAATTCACCAGGTGTGTCATCGTTTATTTATCTTTATTTTCAGTTATTTTAACAAATATTGGTCTCCAGTGTCAATTTTTGAACGCGAATTCTCCCTTAAGATTTGCGCTAACCAAAAAATATTATTGCAATTTGTAACTTTATTTTCTTCTTCTTTTTTATTCAAGGAATCATCTTGCAAACTGTACAATCTACTTTCATGAACATCCTGCATGTTCCTATAAAGCGTGAAATAAATCAACTGATGTCGAGCGATATGCAGAGCTTCGACCGATTAAAGATAACATGAACACTGCTCATCTCCTTATATAATCATTAAAACACATTTTCACGCCACCAAAAATTGCGAGAATAAGTGTTTTTGCGATCCTCTTTAGGTACGAAAATCTTCGGCGCAGAATGTTTTCATATGTATAGCATGCACAATACGCCTTTACCTTTAATATTGTGTATTAAAATGCTTGGGTGACCACAGAATGTCTCATAGAAGTGAGTTGTCGGCGAGAAGACTGCGCGTCAGTTGAAGAACTTGCGACCATAGAGTCAAGGGTGAGTAGTGATCCACGATCAGTATCATCCTTACTGCTTCTGCACTTCTGATCCTCGAACGCGCACAATATGATCACCCGGGCGGCCAATTAAACATGTTACTCTCAGTTATGTGCTATTAGTCACTAGGTGCATAGCCGAATACATGCTGCGAGATTTCGTATCATCTACAAAGCTATGACATTACAAATAAGGATTTTATGAAGTTCGCACGAGTGCGTCTGGATCAAATCATATCCACTTGTAAATCTGCCAACACCATACGATCATATACACAGTCTTTTTTTGCATTCGCTTAGGTCGAGCTAAAGAGTTATAATATGTTTCGCATTATGTCAATAAAATGTGACAGTCATGAGGGCACTGCATACTTTTTAAGTGTTGCAGATGTTTGAGGATATGTCAGTAGACATTTATAACTTCATTCTTGACTGAACCATCGTAAGTAGCGTAATTTTGTCTTGCACTGTGACACATGATACATAATACTGACAGTAACTGTACGTAAGTAGCTGACGAAATTTACTGAAGTTATACGAAACAGAGTATAGCAGCGTGGAAGAGGCTAGGTCATGAAAACGTCGCATGACAGTCGCTGTCGATTACCACACGACCATTGATTGGCCGACAGTCAGGGCACAACATTGCTACTTCCTGTTCATAGCCACGTGACGTCCCGAGTGTGTGTCAGCCCTCGCCACGCACAAGGGGATATGGTCATTGACCTTTGAATATCGTAGAAACTCCATCAACGTGCCTGTTCAGACTGTACTTGGCTAAGGTTAACAAAACAAGGCTGTTATTTGAAGCGTCATTCGTCGCCTTTATTATCCTGCGTACACGTGGCGACTGTTTAACATTACTATGCTGTCAGTAATTACAGAGACCATTTTTTCCGTTCCGTATTAATACCAGTTCTAGGGGGGGGGGGATGAAACAGATACAGTTGCAAGTTATTAAGTAACACTCTGAGATTATACCGGATATCGGTATATCATTACTCATTAACACATCTAAAAAATTTAAGATAACGAAATTAACTCAGATAAAACGGTTTTGTGGCGGCTACAAAATATTTTGTCAATTCGAACAACACAAACATTTTTGTAGTTGTTACAACATTTTTGTTACTGCAAAATTTTACCGGAGGAAGCAAAAAAATTGCAGTTACAAAAAAAAATTCGGTGAGGTCCATTTATGAAATTTTGTGGTGGCCACAAAGCTTTTTTTCAGTGAAACCTGAATAGAATGGCAACATTTTGTATGCAAATGATACGGTTTTATACTATTTTAAAACGTTTGCATATACCAAGGAGTGAATACATTATTTTTCAGAATATTAGATTATTAGTCACTCAGAAAAGTAGGTTAACACACGACATAATTGCATATTAATTCAATAGGCTAAATCAATTGAGCATTGATCCTGTGTTCAAAAGACAATTTTTTTTATATTCGAACACTGTGGACATTGCTCTAGAACACATTAAAGGTTGTAGTAAATGGCCATGAGAAAATATTAAACCATGTTTGTCGTTTTAAAATATAGTTGAACATTTAGGGAATATCGTGTTTTACAATTTATGCTGTAAAAATCTGTCCCCCACAAACGTAATTTATTATTCGTATCAGTATTTCCATATGATATAATTTAAAACAGTCGCTCCTTCTTCCTAAATAATGTCGGCGACACTAAAGTACATTCAATTTTGGTTTTAGTTAGTTTTCGTTAGAGTTTCTGCAGTGTTTTACGCCGAAGTTAGTTAATTACGCGTTGATAGAGTGCTACATTTTATACATTCGAAAGTAATTCAATTCGCGGGGGAAAAAAGTCAAGTGGAAAACAATTACGTCACTGTTTCAGACGCTACCTACTGGCTGGGACTGTGACATCATTACGAAGATCGGATGAATTCGGGTAACTTCGTATCTAGGCCAGATTCGCACTAAACTTCATGAAGTCGCAGCCAGACTCAAACTAAAATGCACTGAGCATACAAAGTCTATTGCCACTTGAAACATCCACTTGAGCAAGTACGTGTGGAGCTTACAACTTTAGTCACGACTGTGCATACGGCCCCTAGTGTTATAAGCAAGGGTAGGCATATACCGTAGAGTGGATACTATGTGTTAAAAGAAAGTTTTTTTTAGACTGCTGTATCTGGAAAAACACCAACCTATACATAGAACAAAAAGATATAACCTTAAACAAATAAGGTTTTCCAGAAGCTTTCGCTTTACGCCAGGTCACCTTGATCGAGAAAAAAAATTATGCTACGAAAACAGTGCGCGTCATTATTGCTCCGCAGACGGTACGCCCGTATCAATGTCGCCCATGTCGCTTCCCCCTTCTTACTGTTTCCAGCGGGTAAAAAATTACCAGCCTTAATTAGGGTATTGCTCATTAACCATTGCAAGTTACATGAAATTAAAACTGTAGGTTTCTCGAAGCAGCTATGAAAATATAAGTACAGGGCATGTACTCCTACAAATAGTTTTTACCAAATTGTAGAGAAAGGTTTTTTTGCCGAGGGTCATATTTCTGGGATAAAATCTCAGTCGCATGAATTCCGTACATTTGATTCTGGTGTGCTAAATGAATGCGCTACTCTGGAAAAAAATATGCATATAAAGTTAGCGAAATCTATTACCAATGATTATGTTTTCTGTGATTTTTGAATGATTCCTGCGGTACAGTGGGTCGTGAGTGTTACAAACTGAACGTTTTTTAAGGACGTACGCCACTGCGAGCGAATGTGGCCGATTAGTTGCATTCTGGGTTTTGTGACGTCTTCATGGGTACGACACCGTGCTGACAACAGTTAATATTTACTTGTTCTTCTTATTGTGGCTCGCAATGGCATACGTACATAAAAACCGTTCAGTTTATTGCCCTTTCTAATTGTTTTTCTATATGACCTTACAAAATCCTTGATATTTCGGTTTACATTAGGTAGGTTTTCTTAGTCATTAAACATCGAAACGGCTACAAGCAATTCAAGGTTTAAGGTCTCGCTCTTTATTTTTGAAGTGGTTTCGAAATTTTTTAACGTAAATTAATTCATATATATTAAAAATTCATTCTTACAGTTTTAACACTTATATATCATCGTTTGTATACGAATTTTTCTGTTGCAATACGCCAAGTGGATTCTTAGATTTTTGCCTCCGAACTATCACATATTTTGTCAAAATAAGCCAAAACGAAGCTTAATAATTTTTTGCTAGCAAACGGTACATTACTTAAAAAAAAACTCTCTGGCAAAACTGTATGACTGTACACAGTCTCAAATTTTTTCAAAGCATTTGGTTAAACAATATTCGAGTAATTTACGGTTGTTTGAAATAAATGAAAGATCATGGCTGGAATTTAAACTGACCCTAGACATGTTACACATTTGTTAAGTGACGACAACAGACTTTTATACGTTATTTTATTTATGTTACATATGCTAGTTCTCGAGTAGGGGAAGAACGCTTCATGCTGAAAGTTTGCCCTACCCAGGCTAACATCGCGTGAAGCTACGTGAAATGAAACCTCGTGACGATAAAGTTAGCTCAAAGTCGTTTATTTTGAATAGAGACTATTTACAACGCTAGTTTCGCTCTTATCGAGAAGGGAGCTATTTCATGCTGGTGCATGGCGAAAAATGTCGCCTTCGGCAATGTTCGGTTTGCACTGATAAGCGTGCGCAGAGTTAATAATTTGAGGTTGCAAAATCCTTTCAATAGGTCGTGCCTTGGAGCGAAAGGCGATGTGAGAACCCCTCCGTCCCTTCAGGCCAGAAAATTGCAATTTTAGAGAAGTCTCTTAGTAAAATTAAAATTACTAGAATATCCGAAATTATTAAAATTGATGCAGTGAGTGCTGCAACAGGATTATCTACCGAACAAGCCGGGAGGGCGCCTTCTGCATTGGGGTGGCAACTGCAACCTCTTGTACCCTTCTGCACACGCCTATGGTTACACCCGAAGTTCTTTCCATAAGCACCAGCAAATATCTGCTCCCCCCCCCTTTTCACTTAACCGATACTAACGCTAATAGCGGCGGAAATTGTCCTTTGCCTAATTATACATACTAACAAGTGACCTCAACGACGTCCACGCTGCATGTTGAGGTTGCCGTGTCACAGGGAGTCCTGGAGGGATACAACTGCACAGTCTTCGCCTACGGCCAGACAGGCTGCGGCAAGAGCTTCACCATGCAAGGAGTATCTAACCCGCCGTCGCAGAAGGGCGTCATCCCGCGCTCCTTCGAGCACATCTTCGAAGGTGCTGCAGTGACGGAGGGCACCAAGTACCTGGTGCTTGCCTCCTACCTCGAGATATACAACGAAGAGATACGTGATCTGCTGGGAGATGACGTCAGGCGACGGCTCGACCTCAAAGAGCATCCGGACAAGGGAGTATACGTGCAAGGTAGGTCCACGACGTCTTCTTCATGCGCGCGGACTTCCGGGCTTGGTGCTGTCGGCGGTAACGCTACCTTGCTGTGAGGAGACTTCCTGGTTCGACAGCTTGATAGAGCACAGATGTGCGCGTCTTTATTTTAGGAGTAAATTATGTTCAATGAGAGCAAAAATTGTTTTATCTTCATGACTTAATGTTCCCTATCTGAATTACTACCACTGATTCCTAATGATTTTTTTTTTTCAATATTATTTTTAAATTCTAAGAGTGAGCGTATTTTGAACCGTTACATAGATTTTTTGAAAATAAGTCCACAATTAGTTAAAATTATAAAGTTTTTGCTTTGAAAAAGTCACGCTACATAGTAAAAGCAATTTTCAACAAACCTATACGACAGTTAACAATTTCCGCTCCCTTTAAGAATAAAAAAATAGGATTCGAAGCCTTAAGGTAGCCGCCTGTCCAGACCACGAACGGCGTGCAAGAGCCTGTTTAATACAACTACAAGAATTCAATCAAGAAGTTACAAGTATAATATTTACGTGTCAAATTTATGAGCGTTTATGACAGAAAAGCTTTTGACTTGTATAAATGAACCTGTAGTCCACTTTAAAAGTAAACTAAAAACTTTTCTTTCTTAATTCACGGTAATTCATGTTTTATATCAGTGATATTTATTTAGTCCAGCGCAGTTTTGAAAACCTCGAAAGTTATAGTGTGTGTTATTGAAAAATACCGACAAACTCCGGCAGGCGATTCCTTATGAAAAAACAAGCAGAAATTATGCTTTGCATATTTCGCCTAAACTTAACATTAAGGGAGTAATGAGACTGTCCATACCAAAATTTATAATCGTATTTCCCCAAAATATTGGAAACTAAATGACATAAAAAACTATATTTTCAGCATTGATAAATATGCTGTTGGGACCTTCATTCCAACAGCAAAAACAACTTGATACCTTCCACATTTACGAATATAATAGGGGTGGCAACCCTATAATTGCATACAACTGTTTTACCGTCAGGATTTTCGAACATTTGAAGATAGTTGATTGAGAAATGAGACTTGTGTAACAAAAAATGTCCTCTTGTTGCAACTGTCTAGGACATGGCGTTTATGCTCAAAACACATCTGAATATTCGCGCAGACATACAGAGCCTAGAGCATAGGCAATCCTGCGAACATCCATGTGATGTGTGCAGCGTACAGACAACGGTGGACATTCACTGTAAACAAGTACAATACTGTCAAAGTCGCAGATCAGTTTGTTTCTAGCATTCTGCGTACGTATCGTAGCAGTTGTGAACGAAAATTGTAGGTCCCAGGCAGCCGAAACATGTGCAAATGGTATTGTATTCGTCATGCTGATAATGTACCAAACACGGTAAACTTCGTGAAGTAATATATTTGAACAATACAAATAATAGCACAGTGTCGGTATCAGTGTTGTTTCTCCAAAGTATGGCAACTACAACCGCCACGGCGCACAGTGGTTCATATCGCGATTCTAGCGGGACAAAAGTAAAAAATCGCAATATCTTGAAAACTGTTGTTTGAGGTAGAAATGTATTCTAAACTAACCAATTCTTATTATTCAACCCATTATACATGTCTAGGACAGCGATATAAGAAAGAAGAAAGCCACGAAAATTACTCTTCTCTATATACAACGATTTGC
>PNEQ01005811.1:6866-21953 GCA_003012365.1 Medauroidea extradentata
CCCCCCCCCCCATTCGAATCTTACTTCACAACTCTACTAACAACCTGGACCTTCCTACTTTTCCAGTGCCAGTTTTATTTTTAATGCATGTAACTGCTGAGTGGTTACACTCCTATTGTGTCGAGAGGGTTTTTACAGTACTATGTCGGTCTTTTTCTCTCTCTTCTTAGAGTATGGCTTAGCTATAGGTACACTCAAAGAGGTAGACATGGCCCCAATCGCATCCATGTCTGCCCAATCCCTCTCTGCCGCGATGCATGCCTCCTCTGCATGAAACTTCCCCCTAGTAGGCGTATGGGGCTCAGCCCTGAGACGCACTTAGTCCCGCTCCTTCCCCGAGCCTCCAACATATCACAGTAGATTAGGGTAGGTTAGGAAAAAAATCTGCATGGGGTAAACAATTTAACAAGTGTAGCCTTAGTAATAACTTTTCTTCTGTATGTAGATGTGATAAAACCAAATCTAGTTTTCCCAGAATTAGTGATGGCAATATGAACAAACCTGGGATAGACAAAGGGATTTATTGTGTAGAAAATGGGTCAGTTTCAACACCTGGCACTGAAGTTTATGATGATGACTTTGCTTTTCATGTGCAGTCAGCTAACAAACAGTTGGGTACCCTTGACTTATTTGAAATAATTATAGGTGGCATCCCCCTAAGTGTGTTGATGGATTCAGGCGGTGACTGTAACATTGTAGATAAAATTGATTGGGAACAGCTGAAACCCAAAAGTGTTAAATGTAAATCTTGAGTTTTAAACAAAAAGGTATATGGGTTAGACCAAGGTGTTAAAAGTATGAGTGGTTTATTTAGCATTACTGTTAAAGTACCCCATAATTGTGGTTGGGCTCTGCCAGATGTATTATTTTTGGTGATGAAAGTGCTGAATATCCCAATACTTGCCAGAAAAGACACAATTAATATGAGCTTACTAAGCCTGCAGATTTGGCTAAATGCCATGTCAATAAGGTAACTGTGTAGGAAGACTTAAAAACTAAGATCCCATGGGCTTTTTGTAGGGTTGAAAAATTTAAGGGTGTTCAACTTCAAATTCCATTAAACACAGAGGTTAGTCCTGTTTTCCAAGTGGCGAGACGTGTACATTTTAACTTGAGATTTGTGGTGGAATAAGAGCTGAAAAAAACTGCTTTCAATGGGAATAATAGAGGAAGTCAGTGGTTATTCAGAATGGGTTTCACCTATACATTTGGTACCACGATCCGATAGGAAGCAGCATATGACAGTAGATATGCATAAGGCAAATCAGGCAGTACTGAGAGAAAGGATTCAAACCCCAACAATTGAGGAAATGTAAATAAAGCTAAATGGTAGTATTATTTTCTCTAAAATTGATTTAGTATTAGCATTCCATCACATTCAGTTACATCCCAGTTCAAGAGCAATAACCACATTTATTACGTGCACAGGCATGTATAGATTCACACCCTTAATGTTTGGTTTTAGTTGTGCCCCTGAGTTTTTCCAGAAGTGTATGCAAATGGTCTTTCAGGCATTACCTGAGGTTATACATTTTTTGATGATTTTGTGGTGTTTGGAGTGACACAACAAGAACATGACCAACAATTGCTCAAAGTGCTAGAAAGTCTAAAAAAAGTCAGGACTCAACTTGAACACTGACAAATGTAATATTGGGTTGGTGGAATTTGAATTTCTAGGTCATATTATATCCGAGAAAGGGTACCAGCCAGCACATTACAAGTTAAATGCAATACATTTCTAAGTTCCGTAGTCCTCAGACTGTCCATGAGATTAAAAGTTTGTAGGTCTGTTGACATTTTGCTCCAAGTGCATACCAAACTTCTCTTCATTGTCAGCACCATTAAGACAGTTTTGTAAAAAGTCAAATACATGTTTTGTTTACGGAGAAGAGGAAGAACGTGCCTTTATAAAGTTGAAAGACCGTATGAAAGCACCTCATGAGCTTCGATACTAAGATCAGAATGCCCATACAAGTGTTATAGTTGATACAAACCCAAATGGATTAGGTGCGGTCCTTGTGCAACAACAACAGGCAGGGCGTTGCATTTTTCAGAGTGCTAGTCATGCTCTCTTCGATGTGGAGAATCGTTACTCCCAGACAGAGAAGGAAGTGTTAGAACTCGTATTGGCATGTGAATGACTCTCCCTACACTATCCCAGGTTCGTCAGTCTTCACGAGAAGACAAGAACCTGCAAGAGCCAAATGTAAGTTTGTAGATGGGACTAAGGTTTAAACACCAAATGGCCTACAAGATTATAGAACCAGAGCTCTCAGCAGTAGATGAAGTGGTCTTACGAGGAACACACATAGTTTTGCCAAAGGCTATTTACGATCAAGCCTTGCACATAGCGAAAAAGGGGCGAATGGGTATAGAAGCCATGAAACGGAAGTTGCGGACAATAGTATGGTGGAAAGGCATTGACAGTGATGTCGACAGGTTTGCCAAGTCTTGCCATGAGTGCCAATTGGTACAGGCTCAAATACCTACTGAGCCTCTGTCTAGAACTAACCTGCCTGAGCATGCTTGGTAGCACTTACAAATAGATTTCTTAGGGCCATAGCGATCTAACCATTATGAGTTAGCAGTTGTGAATTACTATAGTAGGTTCCTCGAGATAAAAGTAACAACCTCCACGACTGCATCTGTTGTGATAGACTTTCTTGATCACCTCTTCAGCCGCTGCCTACTAGGTAACGGAGATAATAGTCACATATAATGGACCCTGTTTTGCCGCTTAGGATTTTCAAAGATTTTTTAAGGAGAAGAATATCCAGCAAAGATACACAACTGCACTATGGCCACAATTTAATAGGGAGATTGAAAGACAAAATCGCTCCATAATGAAAACCCTGCATATAGTATATGCAGCGAAAAGGGACTGGAGACCGGAGTTAAGAACATATTTGTTCTCTCACCATGTAACCTCTCACACTGTTACAGGGAAGCCTCCTGGGGAATTGTTTCTACATTGACCACTACACACACTGTTATCCGAGTTGAAACATGAAGTTGTTGGTTCCTTGGACGAGGTCGTTCGTGGCAAGGATATGCTCCACTATCTCTCACGGAAAGTATATGCTAATTCGCACCACCGGGCTCAACTGTCGCCAATTCAGATAGGGAATAAGGTCCTAATGCGACAGGAAAGTACAGACAAGTTAACCACACCATATTATCCCACACCATGTACTGTTGTGAACAAAAATGGTCCCTCTATCACAGTTCAAACACCAAATGGAGTTCAGAATGAAAGAAACTCCTCATTATTATGCCCACTTTATGTGGAATGGGATGAAGTCTCCACATCTATTTAAAATGAATCACCTATTGAGGCCAAGAATGGGCAGGATTGTCGACCTTCTCAAATATAATTGAAGAGCAGAAGTTCCAGACATTCTAAGTGCCACTTTTTGTGAAAATTACTTTTTCCCAGGAAATTGTTCAATGCCCATTCCGATAACCTCAGTGCCTCCCACCATTTGCTTGGATTTTATAGGAGGTCAAAGATAGCATTGTTATAAGTCCATAAGCTTCTAAGCCATTTGTTTTTTTGCTGTTCCTGTAAAATTTACTTTTCGGCACTTAGAACATTTGGAACTTCTGCTCTTCAATTACCTGTTTCTAGTAAACCAAGGGCCGATCTTCTCGTTGAATGCGACCCAAATGCAACTGTCACCAAACTATTTACCTACAGGATTATGTGTTAACCTAGTAGTAATACTGTACTTGTTTAGTTTCTTGTTTTAGTTTTATAAGTGGAAAAAAGTAGTAGTGCAACTCTGTGATGGGTTAAATTTTTAAGTGATATGGTTAATTTCGTACACTGTTTTGTTATTAATGATGCTGTTTAAGTGATGTGGCCAATGTTGCACATTATTATTATTAGCATTATTGTCACTCTGTGCAATTATATACATTAAACGATATGGTTAATTTTTGTACACTGTTTTGATATTAATAATGCTCTTTAATTGATGTAGTCAATGGAGAACATTTTATTATTATTGTCACTCTGTGTAATTATATACTTTAGGTGGTATGGTTAATTTCATACATGGTTTTATTATTAATGATGCTGTATAAGTGATGAGGCCAATGTAGTACATTTTTATTATTATTGTCACACTGTGCAATTATATATTATTAAGAACATAATGTAGTCTCAGGCTATTGCTGCAAATACAATATATTGTTGTTTTTAGGCAATTAAAAGTAAAAAAGGATATAAGTGTGTGTAGTGATCAGGTTAGTGATCAAATAGCGATATGATCGTATAATTGGATGTTGGTACTTTGGTACAAGTATGTGCATCTTAAGAGTAATCATTAATCTGTGATATAGTGATGGTAGCTGTATTTACTTGTACGAAGAATGATGTGTGTGACTTTAAAAGTAGATATTACATTATTTGTGGTAAAACAGTGAGTAAGCTCTTTACAGACCAGGGAGCCAATTCTTGAAATGATGCGAGATTATTCCATTGCGAATTTGCTCGAAATTTCGTAATGGATTCCATTTTGCTATTCTTGAGTGAAAATAACTTCGAAATGAAATTATTCCATGCGGAAAAATCTCACATGCTCTTGGGGTCGTAAGATGCGATTCCGCAACACCTTGAAGATGGTAGCCATGACACTTTTACCGTGTATTTCTACAAACTCACTCTTTCAAACAGACTAAATAAAGCAATAAAGTACTGCAGAGTGCCTGCGTGTATTTTTAAATTATGTTAATACTTTGCTTGTACATTTTAAAATACACGATCGCCACAAATCATTAATTTTAACATGAAACACGCATTTAACATTGCATGTATGCATAGTACAGAGTTATATGTAGGTATAATGAGAGCAAACGTACGAGCGACACTATAGCGTAGTGGTAGTGACGATTGACTAAATGCTCTGTGCGGAGTATTTTTGAAAATATAGTTTCGAGGCGCTTCACCTTCCAATTTTTTTTTATGTAGCAAATTTTTTACTCATTTGTAATTTTATCAACGAATATAAATATTTTTTAATCGTTGTAATGTAATTATTCGAAGTTCCATATTATGTGATTTTACTAACCCAAATTTTGTATAGAAAATTCCGCTCAAGAAATAACTAATAAACCAACAACCTACCCTTAGTTATCTCTCCTTTTGTTGTGACTTAAAATTTCAGTTACCTACTAGAAGTGTGCAATACAAAAACAATCTTACGTAGCAAATTTAATCTTTGCAAACAGCCGTGCTTCTTAAATAAGGCAACGACGTTCTTGTCGTGTTCCTAAAATTGCAGCAAGATGGCAGTAGTATCCTAAATTTCTAATAAAATGACTTGCGAATTAAATGTCTCTTGATAGAAACTTTGTAACTATTTGTACACATCAATAATGCATTACAAAACACAATACTTCTTAATTATATATATATTCTTTATAAGTCCATTTACACGCGTGCGAATATTGCGCGCGACCACAGAATAAACGATATTTTTCCTCCAGAGGGTGCGTTCAGTGCGCCATACAAGTAGAGCATTCTTTCCTCTAGCAGATTTCTGCCGCGGGAGTGTAACCGGAAGTTCGAAACTGAGGAAGATCTCGCACTAAGATTCCGCACTTCGGAATTTCAACTCAACAATACCATTCTGCCATAGTGAGATAAAGGTTTCGAAGTTTAGTAAGTGAATTTCGTTAATTCGAAAGAATCTCGTAACAACTCGAGAATCGACCCCCTGAAGTCAGTTTTGGTAGTCATGTGCGACTGATGACTGCATTGACAAGAGACCTGTAATAGCCTGGAAGGCCCATGCATGTCCCATTCCCAGAGACCATCTGTCACACTGCATAACTTGTGTCTATAGAGCGTCCCAACCTTAGATTGCAGTACTGAACTCATGACGCGCACTGTTGCGAGATCACTGCCACGTTACAAAGTTCGGGAGGTGCACAACTTCAGAATTTTGAGCTTTAAAATATTATGTTCTTCATTATTGTAGTTGATATTACAATTTGTATGGTATCACACTTCAAAATATGTAATTAATATCATTTTATATTACTTTATAATAAGAAGCAATTCACATACTCCACTGATATTTATTCACTACATGAATTGTAACAGGCACTTCATTAAGAAATAAATATCACATGTGTTTTAACCATTTTAGCTACTGCCGACAAAACGAAAGGTTTCTTCTATTTTAGTAGTGTCTGTCTGAAGACAAAACCGTGGTTGGAGATTGATCATTCAATATTAATGTCGTATGGGAACTGAAAATATTTTTTTGTCGCTTTTTGTTTGCTAAGAAAACCTTTAAAGTGGAAGAGGGGGGGTGTTATTTATTTGGATGTTTTTGCTTGCCCTCTAACAGCACAAGGCCTTGGTAGGGATACACGGGAGGAAAGGGAAAGGAGTCGGCCATGGTCTTTGTTAAGGAACCATCCCAGCATTCGCTTAGTGTGATTTCTGAAAACCATGGTAAACCGAAATCAGGATGGCTGGAGCCGGGGATCGTACCCGGGCTCTCCCGAATGAGAGACGAGTGTTTTACCATTGATGCACCATGCTAGGTTATCAAACAAGAGAGTATGTTAATATTCCTCCGTGATGTAAACGTAGGCGTATTATTCATTTCCACTACTTGTTTTTTAATTATATCTTAACCCTAAATGAGAGCATATAATATGTTATAATTCAATATGTTTACCAGTATTGTTTAAATTAGTTTTACCATACATTATGTAGTTTATCAATACTCAAACATAAAGTCGAAGACAATTGCGCATTTTCGTCATCAAAAACCTACCGATACCAGATAATTTTTTTGTCAAGGAAACAAATTAGATTACGTAGTAAAACCTTATAAACAAACTGTATGACAGTTTTACATTTTTATTTCCTCTAATTTAGGATTTTAAAAAAGTTAACATACAAGTAGTAGAAATGAAGGATCATTGCCCAAAATTTGTTAACGGGAATTATTTATGGTTTGTCCTTTGTTTATGATTTCAATTTTTCACGTTTTTTGTGTACTGTGTTTCTATAGTTTCTTCCTACTATTGAAAATGGTTTGTTTGGATCATTCCGTTTCTGTTGACACTTTCTTAATGCCTTAATAGTATCTTAAAAATACTGGAATAAGATTAATACAATAATTCGCCCCCTTTCTCATAGCCTACCTATGTTACGACTTTTTGTTGTTTTGCCTCCAATACAAATAAATGTTAACAAAAAATTACACACATGAAATTTTGATTGTAAATCATTCAACATATAGCCTACTACGAATCGCTAGGCTGCGAGACACTGTAGTTTCGCTACTGAACCTTTTTAAGATACAGAATGAAGAGAACTGATGACTAAAGGTTGCCTGCATCTTATTTACTAACCATTCCTGACATAATTTCACAGTCAGCAAAGATAATGAAATGTTTTTTCTCTTCAGCCGACACTTCGAGCGACACTCAGGCTGTGTCTCAAATAACCCAGAGAGCACTCTCTCGCACCCTCTTGACGTCACAGAGTGTACTCTCTGGTGTCCCAAATTCGAGGGAGAGTGGGCGAAAGGGAGAGTGAGCCAGAGTGAGCGACGATGCTCCCTCTCGCCCACTATGCAGGAAGACATCTTTGTTTTCCTTCAAATTCAAACCATTACCTAAAAGTGGAACTGGAAAACGTGGAAAGCATTTACTGTGAGTTTTCTGCACTCATTTATTTTCCTAGCTTTCCTTTTATCACGCTAGGTTGCAGTGCTTTAAGGGTGCATCCGAGGGTGGCTGTCTCAATTTAATTGAAGAGTGAACTAGAGTGGGCGAGAGTGAGAGTGTGGAGTGAAAGTGAACACACTCTTATTTGAGACCCGGCCTCAGCTGTCGAGTATGTAGGGCGAGCGCATGACAATAATATGCCACATGTTTCACAGCTATATACACGAGAACGACTAATGCTAATGAAATGGGGTTGCTTTTAAAAACAAATTCAGTCTATAAAGAACAACTTTCTCGCTTTCATCCTTCATCTAACTTGAATAGCAAAAACGTTTCTCACTGACCAACATTATGATGTTTCAGATTGTTAGAAAACACACATAATGTTAGAAAAAATTTTCTGTACAATTAATGGAAAAGTTTAGCCTTCACATTTCTTCGTTGGTGTCCACATATATGAAAAATCACACGATAATAATAAGGATATGATTTTTCTTTTGATTATTAAATTATCAAGTGATATTTTTAAGAATGCATGAAAACAGTACCAAGTTCAAAATTTTGTATCTTAATTCTTTAACTCCTTAAAATGGGGTAAATGATGAGCCAGCAATGTCACCCGATGCGCATTTCGATTCTGTACAATACGATAAAATTTTAAGATAAAAGTTACAACAAAGAAAATATTATGATTTTTGGCAACAGTGCGCGCCGAAACAATGACAGTGTTAACAGCAATTGCCATGTGTTGAAAAGAGAGCGCGAATGTCCATATAACCCTGTACTGCAACATAAGCATGAGACGCTCTACAGCTGCTGAAACTATGCAGGACATTCGGTTATCATCGGATATGCTTGGCCACTCACTCTATTCAGCACTTCTCTATCTCTCTCCCCTCTCCCCCACAAGAATATGATGGGACACCTCTATGTTCAATCACTGAACTGGTGTGTAATATTTCCGAAATATATTCATCTTTACCAGACTTGCCCTTTTATTATTTCGTTTCAGCTTAACTGGCTGGCCTAGTACAGCAATACATAATTAGCAGTAATATATTATTACACAGCAATACCTGTAAGTAAACTACATGCATGTAAACTGACAAATTCAAGACTTTCTCCAGGGAGGGGCATGAATGTGAGAAATTTGGCACCGCTTCCTTTACATTTGAAGGTGGACGGACAAGTTGTACACACATACAGATACATGCTCAACAACTGTCCCCTACCTCACACAGCCACTGTATCCACTAATATGATGTTTATCTTGAACAACTATAAGTTCATGTCAATTTGGAGATTGGGTTTTGAATTACCGTATTTGACACTTTCTGAAGGAAAAATGAGCCAATAATATAGGAGTAATGAAATGCTAGCCCAAGCATGTGGAATCACTATGTCAGCGAGCAGTCAATAAACAACTGTTGTCTACTTCAGTACACAGATATTCTTTGAGGCTAGCCTGCCATTGAACTCTTTGTGTCTCTAATCATTAGTTACAATGTAAGCCTAAGTGATTTTGAATTTGCAAGGAACATTTTCTTTCCTTTTAAGGCTCAGTTTCAGTCGTCTTATTGAATTTTATTATGTTTCGCTTTTTTTTTTTTTTAATTCTAAGAAGAAAAATGTTAAATATGCGATTATACCTCAAATTCTATTTACATTTCGTCACAGTATAGACCTTGCGATTTAGCTGTTAACATATAATTACGCCGCAATGTATGTGGCAATTTTTTTATATTCATGATTTGCCCGACAAATTGCTACCTAACTATACATTACTAGCTCTATTGCCATTTTTGTATTGTAGCTCAGGGTAAATGGACACCATTAGTTGTGATGTCACACGATAGTGCTGGTTCCAAACAAATGTTTGTTTTGAAAATTTAACATTGAAAACTCTATTTGGCATCCCGACGTATTTTGTAAATACGTTAAAAAATAGAAATACTTTCGTTTGGACCTAAATAATGTCAAACATGAGTGCGGCAGGACTTCTCAAGTAATATGATATCGTCGGAAACGAAAGAATTTAATACATGTAGCGGGAAAATAGATTTGTGCTGGGTTTTGCGACTTGTATAGCATGCATTAGGAAATAATATTTTAAGGGGCGGAAATTGTTACAACTTAGGATGTTATAAAGTGTATAAATAATATTAAAACTGTATTCGCACATATTTGTGGGAATGTTCAAACTAATTTATTTTCACACTAGGCGAAGTTAGGCAGAAGCTATTAAAATATAAACGTATACATATGCTGCTGCTAATGAACATTAGGGGTTGCTTATTTATTTAATTAATGTCTCGCAGTCTTGTGGGTTTGCTAGCTGGGCTCAAATGTGAGCTAAAAAAAGGTTAATATAATATATTTCTGGCCTACTCTGTTTATTGCCCCTGTCCGGTGATTTTCAGTGTCTTTGCCGTACAATTTTTAATGCCTCTGCACCACAGTTTTCAGTGCCTCTGCCCTACAATTTTCAGAGACTGCCTTACAATATTCAGTGTATCTGCCCTACAAATGGTGAGAACGGTGAAGGATTGGAATGACTTGGTGAGGGATGTGGTTGAGGTGACGGGAGCGAGGGAGTTTAGGATAAGGTTGATGGGGTCGGAAAATTAAGAAGAGGTAGGTTCAGCAAATCCTTGTCACAGGGCAGAGGCCCAATTGCAAGAAGAAAAATAAAATTTTAAAAATATTGTGCTTCTCCCCTAACATTTTTAATTGCTCCTTCACTGCTCCATGATTTTTTACGCCCCTGCCCCACAGTTCTGAGTGCATCTAACAATGCCCCATGATTTTTTGTGTCACTGCCACACATTTTTAAAAATGTAACTATCCTACAATTTTTGTGATTATCCTAAAAGTTTCTTTACCTCTGTCATAACCCCGCCCCTGCATTTTTTAGTTCCTCTACTCAACAATTTTCTTTCTGTACAGCTATCCAACTATACCCTACCCTACAATTTTCTGTAAATCTGCTCCATGATAATCATTATCCTTGCTTAAAGTGCACCTACCCTACAATTTAGTTTGCCTCTGCCCCATAATTTTTAATATTTTTTCCTCACATTTCCTGTGCCCCTGCTGTACAATTCTGTGTTTAGGCCTATACCCTAAACCTTTCTGTGTAGTACCTCTACCTTATGATTATTTTTAATGTCTGAATAAGGTAAGGGGGTTGGGGAAGGATCCCAATATTGACAAGTATGAATGGACAAACAACGACAAATGGCAGAGGGAAATCTAATATGCTGCAGGCTCAGTACTTGTCAGTGTCCGAAGCAAAGGAGAACTGGAATAGTGAGACAAATAGACAAAATGAAATGGAAATGGATTGGGGATTGCCTCCAAGGACGGGGGCAGAGTGAGATAGGAAGGGTGTAACTGACAGCAGGGTGACATCAGGGATGCCACAGGGAAGCATGCTCGGTCCAGTATTGTTCACCATTAATGCGAATGGTATTGTTATTGGGATAAGTGGCAAAATAAGATTGTTTGCAGATGACTGTTTTTTATACTCAGTGGTAGGCAGTGGGGCCAACTTGCAGGCAGACATTGACAGGATGTGTTTTATACTCCATGGTGGGCAGTGGGGTCAACTTGCAGGCAGACATTGACAGGTTGTGTTCTTGGACTGTGGAAAACAAGATGAAGATCAATATTCGTAAGGCTTAAGTTAGTTAGGTTTACTAGGAAGAGCGTGATAAGCAGAGTCTTTTACAGATGGGATGGGCAAGATATAGAGGATGCCACACAATATAAGTATCTAGGGGTTGTGCTGCAAAGTGACCTTAGGTGGACAAAACAGGTGGAGAGGGTGGTTACGAAGGGGAGAAGAGCTTTAGGTTTTCTGGGAAGGATACTGAATTGGGCTACCTAGCTCTGAGGTGAAGGAAAAGGCATACTGCACAATGGTATGGCTAATGTTGGAGTATGCCGCTGCTGTGTGGGTCCTGTACATGGAAGTTGAAGTGCAGGAAATAGAAAATGTGCAGAGAAGGGTGGCGAGATGGGTGAAGGGTAGGTGGAGAAGACACGGGCAGGGTGGACAGAGGAGGAAGGTAACTATAGGCCATCTGTAATGATGAAGGAACTGGGATGGAGTACATTGAAGGACAGAAGGAGAGTTGAAAGACTGGTGAGGATGTAAAGAATTGTGAATGGAGAGAGAGGATGGAGGGTGTTATATTGTCCCTAACTAAGGGAGGGGGTATAGAGGGAGAAGAAGCAACAGCCAGAATATTGAGAGGGTGTGGAGGAGAACAGAGCGGGGTAGACAGTCAATGCTTGTGAGGTCAGCGAGGGAGTGAAATGTTTTGCAGAATGACTTGGTGACAGTAAAGGGGGTTGGTAGGTTCAGGGATGTTTTGAAGAGGGTTTTCTAGAGGTCGGAACATGTGATCTCAACACTGTGCAGCAGCACAGTTGTGAGCTTTTATTTATTTATTTTGTCTCTGCTACACATTTTTATTGGTGCTACCCTACAATGTTCTGTATATCTACGTACAATTTTCTATACTTCTGCTCCATGATTCTTTTAAATGCCCTGCCTTACATTTTTAATAGTTCTACCCCTAGAATTTACTGTTACTCTACCCTACAGTTTACTGTACCTTTAGCATATTATTTTTAATGTCACTGCCTCACATTTATAGTAGGCCTACTCCTACCCTACAATTTTCACTGCCTCTGCCCTGTAATTGTCAATGCTCCTGCATTACCATTTCCTGTACCCCTGTCCAAATTTTTTTGTTCCCTACCCCACAGTTTCTCCAACCTTGATTGCCTTGCCTACTGGCATATTTTAATAAAATTAAGTCGTAACTATAAAATTCCCTTTGGAGGAAAGGTTAAGTAATGTATTAAACCACGCCTATCTTAAAAATGGTAAAATCGCTCATTTTCTTATCCTATTTCTCATGCAGCATTCTGTACCTTTAATTACTGTTTTTCTGCACTTGTTATGTAATGCTGATGTGTTCGTACTTAGTATTCTGCAAACCTTGTGGCTTCCTTGCTTTGTACCTTGTAGGGTAACTTAAAACTTGACTAGTAATGACAAATATGTTAATCATCACAAGCCAGTATAAGAAATTGACCTTCCACGATTTTGGACCAGTTTTCATATTATTATCGTTTTAAGATTTCTTCGCGAATTGCCTGGGAAAGGCACTTAATGCGCAAAAAAAAAAAAACTTTCGGACGAAATCGTAACACTGCATACCAATGACAAAACATAATGATGGATTTATGTAAAGAATGACCACAAATAATTAAAATGTAGTTTCGAATAGTCATCAGATTCTCAATTTATTTTTTTGTACCGCACTTCATTGAACTGCAAGTAAATTCTACTATTCAAACGAGAACAGCATGCATGTTTACCTTTAGGTTAAGTAACCTCGCTACTATTTACACATACATAACTCCGAGTACGCTTCAAAATAATCTGTTAGACTTTGTTCATAACTTCTTTGATATAAATTAATTCTGAAAACGATAGAATTCGCTCACTTTCTCTAATACTTGACTTTTACGAACAAGGGCAAAAAATTATATCATTGTTTAGCATAGGCCCAGAAGGTTTGTTTGGAACCAGCATCATCGTGTGATGTCACACTAATGGTGTCCATAAAATTTGTGGTATAGTCGCCGATGTAACTTTTTCTTCTCAGAATTAAAAAAAAAAAATAATAATAAAATTCTTTATGGAGACAGAAACCTAGCTTTAATGATTTATGTAGCATCAGCAGGATGAATAAAAGCACTTCACTCCGTGGAAGTGAGGTGTTGTGTTGTCCCTTCACAGAACATACGTCTTTAAAACTAGCTTTAACTGAACTCTTAAGGGAGGGGGGGGGGTCAGTACGCCCACAATTTACAAATAACACTTAAAATATGCAAAAATACAAACAAGGTACATTGGAGCATAACATAGGGACATGTGGAGACAAAGACGAATGTATGTCGCTGACTTAAAGCTCCCCGAGATGCAGGTACGCAAATAACGTAAGTTACTCAACACACACATGATTCAGTTGAAAAACCGGATGTATTACTACGAATGTAATGCAGTGATACAAAGTGGAACAGGTATGCGGCTGTTAGCCCCACACTGCCTTACTTAGGGCCGAAATTATAAACGACATCCGAGTAATTTCCAACCTCTTGTGATGAATTTATCACTTAATGATTATAATTAAAATTTATGTATTAATATATTTGCATTGTTTTGTTTTTATCTTGGGCTGTTTATAAACTAATGGAAAGAGAATGTGAATATTTGAAGTATTTTGATTATAAAGTGAGCATGTACAGAAATGTTGAATACATTACAAAATTTTAAGCTGTAAATGACTTTTGTGAAGATTTTGAAGAACGAAAAGGTATTTGTCAATATTATTGTACACACTATTGAAATGTCATCATGTATGCCAGCCCAGCAGCCCAACAAAAAGTTGCCATGTTTAGCCGATTGAGTTTAGTCCTGTTAGCCATTATTTTTCAAAATGTTTGCTACTTTTTCATTTTAAATCGTCTTGGTAATATTTTCATAAGTAATTAGACATTCCAATGAAATGTTTCTGTTCTTGAATTAGGCTTACCACCATAAAATTTCTTTAACTGTGCTTTGGAGTAGGGAAATATTTTTTTATATTCACAAAGAGATTTGTCCAATATTTATTTTTTTAAGGCACTGTGACATATATGTAACAAGGTATTATTTATTTATTTATATTTTTTTCTGGTCAATAGTTTCTCTGTTCGTTGCGTTGAGACACCCGCGCAATTATCTTGACCAACTTTGCAGCGCACAGTGCCATCTATGTGAAACCAAGCGAACTTTATGTATGGTTTTCCGGCAGTTGCCACAATGGCGGGCAGAGGCAGACACAGTGACACACACGAGGTAAGTAAAGGTTTTATTTATAAAGAAAATATGCATAAATGTTAAAACTAAAATTGTTACATTAAAATATGAAACAAAAGGTTAATTGTAGGCTTATTGTTTGATATGGATTTGATAAATTGTAGTGTAAAATCACATTTCAATGTTTGTTACAAATATGTAACACTGCCAGCCTTGCAGAGCAGAACCATTTCTAATGAGATGTAACAAATACGTAACACTGCCAGGTTTGTAAGATTTTCAAATGTAATGACAAAAATTAAAATTCTAAATTCTAAAATTTAAATTATGAATATATGAACTTTCTATAATAATGAACAAGCAAATACGAAATAACAACACAAACATTTTACTTGTAAAAATCATTTCAGGGTTTATGTACATTGTGCTTTTCGCTTCTTTCATAATACTATTTATATTACAAACATTACTGTGTTAACATATATTAGTGTATGCCTGCATGTGTGTATATT